>CAWUFW010017312.1:0-268194 GCA_963921515.1 Calotriton arnoldi | reverse complement strand
GCACTGTCACTGCACCATACCTGTCCAGTGCATGTCACTACACACTATGGGGGGTGACAACTACTGAGTGAGCCTGCTAGCCAGTGGCGTGCAGACTTTCAGCCTTGCTAGTCAGACAAAATGCACATTCAGAAAGGCAGTGCACAGAACACTCACCTGCTCCCCTGGTGTCCCGTACAGCTTACTGTACTGTGGAAGTAGGCTGTCCAGCAGGGCCTAGTTTTCCTCAAGACTGAAGGCTGGGGCTCTCTCCACAGTACGTGCCATTGCAGGGTCCAGAGGGGGCAGAGACAGCAGCAGTGCAGTGGCAGATGTCGTCCTGGAGCATGTAGTGCAGGCAAGTGAGCTCTCAGGGGAACAGCCAGCAATATATATGTGCTGCAGAGGCAGATACTGTCCCATGTGTCCAAAGTGATAGGTCCAAGTCGTTTGCATCTTCTGAATCTGGCCAATCCATGGAATAGCAGCACCAATACATGCCCACAGCATCCTTCAAATCTTCAACTTCATGACATACATGATTTTGCAACATTGTTGTGGGTGACCAACTGAATTTCCAGCAACCGACTCGTTCGAATTTTGAAAACGCGTCCGTTGCCAGGCTAAGCCATTGACAATGGGTGCGCACCGATCGGTCCATTGCTGTTCAACGCATACAGGGGTACAACGCGTACCCGCACACATTGAATGCAATGGGCCGGCCGGGTGCACCGATCGGTCCATTGCTGTTCAACGCGTACAGAGGTACAACGCGTGCCCGCACACATTGAATGCAATGGGCCGGCCGGGTGCACCGATCGGTCCATTGCTGTTCAACGCATACAGGGGTACAACGCGTACCCGCGCACGTGAATGCAATGGGCCGGCCGGGCACACCGATCGGTCCATTGCTGTTCAACGCGTACAGGGGTACAACGCGTACCGCGCACATTGAATGCAATGGGCCGGCCGGGCGCACCGATCGGTCCATTGCTGTTCAACGCGTACAGGGGTACAACGCGTACCCGCACACATTGAATGCAATGGGCCGGCCGGGTGCACCGATCGGTCCATTGCGTGTACAACGCGTACAGGGGTACAATGCGTACCGCGCACATTGAATGCAATGGGCCGGCCGGGTGCACCGATCGGTCCATTGCTGTTCAACGCGTACAGGGTACAACGTGTACCCGCACACATTGAATGCAATGGGCCGGCCGGGTACACCGATCGGTCCATTGCTGTTCAACGCATCCCAGTACAAGTGACTGGCATATGTCACCATGCCTGTCTCAGATGAACATATGCCAGCCACAAATAGCTCCCAGGGAGTGAGGGGCACACCTACAACACCACAGCCTGTCCAAACTGTATCATAAAGCATGTAAGGCTATATTTCCTATTGTGTGTATGTTGGTGTACATGTTGTCCTGTGGGTGTCACCTGGGGGCAGCCACCCCCAGGCTGTGCACGTGTTCATGGGGACAGGATCCTGGGTGTTACGTGTACATGACCACTGTGATGTGCAACTGTTCATATCTGAGCATGTGCCATGGTCACATTTCACGGTGGTGTATGTGTATGTCATGTCACATACCCCGTGAGTCCCATGTGGGACGGTATGTTTGAGCCAGGGTGACCCAGTGGCACAATAGTGATGGTCCTCCACAGTCTGTGCGCATGTAGTGTTTACAATGTCTCTGATTTCATGTGCACAATGGGAGACAGTCTCCACATCCACGTTGTGTGTGCATGGACTTTGATGTTGTGCATGTGTGTGTCACAGACGTCCATGTCTGTCCTGCAGAGGCAAGTGGAACCACTACCTGTGGGGGTCATGGTTGTTTTGCTGTGGTGTATACATGATACTCCATGTAATGCCAGTGTCCATGTGGCAATACAGGGTCCCTGGGAATGTACCTGTCGTTGAGCTGTGATGCCTGGGGCACATCTGTCCTCACATGTCACTGTGGGGGTGATTGTGACATGGCAGCAGGAGATGGGAACTGTGACACGGCCTCATGATATCCAATGGGCCAACCTGGGACTTATTGATGCCACTTGTTGAACCGTGATGACAGATGTTGGTCATGTATGTACCATACATGTCCTTACGGAACTGCACACTTCATGTAGTTGTGCCTCATAATGATGTATGATGTGATATTGAGTGTGTTCAATGCCGCATATGTGGGGTGACTGACAATCTTGCTTTCTTCTCCTCTGCACTGCAGGGCTCCTGCTGTCCATAGACCATTCCCAGACCTGGCAGCGATGGTGGAACGGGACAGCATCCGGCGGTACCGCTTCACCAGGCAGCTGATTGAGGATTTGGCAGTGCAGTTGGCACCACATTTGCAGCCTGGCCGGCCGTATCCTACAGCGCTGACCCCCAAGGTGAAGGTGATGGCAGCCCTACACTTCTTTGCCACCGGTACCTTCCAACATACTGTGGCGACTGCTGGTGGGATGTCACAGACCATGTTCAGCCGTGTGCTCCGCGATGTTTTGGAGGCAATGTTGCTATACCTGAACCGGTACATCTATTTCCCTAGACTGCAACGACTCACTGACGTGAAGAGTGACTTCTATGCCCTGGGGAGGATGCTGCATGTCATTGGCTCCATTGATGGGACACATGTGGCTTTGGTACCACCACAGGCCCAGGAGCAGGCCTACCGTAACCGCAAGCACTACCACTCGGTCAATGCACTGGTGGTGTGTCTTGCAGATATGACCATCTCACACATGTGTGCCTGTTTCCCTGGTTCAGCACACGATGCCTTTGTGATGAGGAGTAGTCGCATCCCCAGGATGATGGCACAGATGCAGAACCAGCGTGCCTGGCTTGTCGGTGTGTACTGACTTTGTGCCATTGTGTGTGATCTGATCTGTAGTATTCCGCCCACTTTTCCAAGTCAGCTAATGTGCACTTGTCTGTCCGTAGGTGACTCGGGATTCCCCAACATGCCGTGGTTGCTGACGCCCCTCAGGAACCCTGTGACACCAGCCCAGATGCGCTACAATGAGGCACATGGTCGGACCAGGAGAGTGATTGAGCGGACATTTGGTCTCTTGAAGAGCCGCTTCCGCTGCCTCGACAAGACAGGAGGGTCCCTCCCATATGCCCCAGCGAAGGTGTGCAAGATTATCATCGTCTGCTGCATGCTCCACAACCTGGCAGTGCGGAAGGAGTAGCCTCTCATCCAGGATGACAATGACCAACATCCGCCACCTGTGGAGGATCCTGGCCTGGACCACGATGCCAGTGATGATGATGATGATGGTGATGTCCGCACACAGCTCATCACCAACTTCTTTAGCTGAATGTGAGTATCCTGAGGTGTCATGTCAATGATGTGAGTTGGCATGATATGTGTAGGTGGTGCTCTGGTGCTGTTTGAGTGTGTCCATGGGCTACTTGACTGGATGTGTGTAGCGATGTGCGCTTACAGGTGGTCTGTACTTCCCAACAGTGTTGACATGCTAACTTGGTTCTGGGTGGGTATCTTGTAACATGTATTGTGCATGAGTTTTGCTGTTCTGTCCTGTTCTCCATTGCTTTTGACTGTGTGTCATTTCTGTCCTTCACAGGGTACTTTCAGATTCGTTTGGTCAACTGTGTCCACCGACGACGTCATTGTACTTCCAGGGTGGTAGCTGTTGTGTCCCTACAGGTGATTTGCGCCACACCCATGGACTTCCTTCCTTCTACAGTTGTTGACTGTGTGCCCGCTGCCAGGTGGGATTACCTTGCATCTGTAGTGGTTACGACATGTTGCAACTGTGTAATAAACCTGTGCTTCACTTTGTGATGTGTGTTGTCTGTGGTCACACATTTGACTGCCATTTGCTTACAGCACCTGTGGGCTACTTGACTACAACTGGGAATAGGTGTGGTGTCTGTGCATTGCACCGTCTTTCCTGGCAACATCAGTGTAGGCAATGAGTCAGATGGCCTAGGTGTGTATGTGTTGTGTAGCCCTGGTGGTGTGTCTCCCTCATATGTGTCACGTTGCCATTACTCACATGCCTGTGTTGTACTTGCTGTTGCAGTTCGCATACACAGTGTAATTTTGCAGTTCATCATCCCCAAGACAGCACCCACGTTGGAATAACAATAGAGGCAAGTATGGTGTATTAGTGTGTTTATTGTGATACATTTGTGTGAATAGTGCATAGGATGGTTAGTGCTGTACATTTATATTGCAATCAGAAGTTCCTAGATGAATTGAAAGTCCTGGTAGACAAAATCCCCAGTATCGGGGCCACAGTTGTCTGAGACATTGGTCCAACTTGTACTCCCCATGTCATGTGTGGGAGTTGTGTTGCCGTCAACAGGGTGAACAGTTTGCGCACAAAGGTGAACATCCAGAACAGGTTCAGGCTTCCTGGGGGTTGCACTTGGCCATCGGCCTCTCACTTGCCCCTCCTCGGACGACCCCTCTTCTTTGGGGGGGGGCCACTCAAGTACAGGCTGCTGCGGTGCAGGGGACTCTCCGCCAGAGTCATCCTCCCTCCCTGTGGCAGTTGCAGTTGTTTCGGCACCAGATGTTGTTGGCACACAGGGAGGTGTAGACTGGTTGCTGTTCATCTGGCGGAGGCATTGTAATATGTCCCTATGCACCGCCATCATCTCTTGCAGTGTGTCCGACTTGGACTCCACGCGGGACATGTGTGAGTCCAAGCGGGCATGATGGGCAGCCTGCTGCTGTTTCATGTCCCTGAGGCGCCCCACTACCTGGCTGAGATCTCCGGTGCTGGACTGGTACGCATCGGCTATGCGTGCCAGTTGTGGGTCATCATGCACACCAGACACCTCTGCAAGCAGCGACCTCTGTCTCCCACCCCTACCACCACCCCTGCCGACATGTGCAGTGCGTGCAGTGGCACGCACAGATGACCCTGGTCCCCCTTGGGGGTTGGTGGTGGTGGTGGTGTCCATGGCCCCACGTTGGTCCAGGGTCCCTGTGCTGGTGGTGCTCCTTGTTCTGTCCATATCGGCAGGTATGGTATTTGTGGTGACAGTCGTTGGAGGGGTGGGTGCAGGGGGTGCAGCTGGTGGTCCTGCTGGTGCTGCAGCTGGTGGTCCTGCTGGTGCTGCATGTTGACTTGCATCGGAGGTGCCAGGTTGGTCTTCTTCATCCGAGGAGGGCAGAGGCTGTTCGACACCAGTGAGCTCCGTATCCTCTTGAGCCTGGGACTGGGACTCATCAGCGTCTGCTGCTGTGTCCCCATCATCACCTGTTTTTGGGAGACACACACAATGTATGTTATGTTTCTGCAGGCATCAATGGTTGACACACCTGACAGTTGTGACTGTGCCTCTGGGTGCGGGCCTGTACATTGCATTATCCTAAGTTGTCACAGTCAGGGGTTGATATTGGTGTAGCACATTGTCCTGCATTATTTGGGCATTTCTATGTATTTGTTGGGGTGTGAACATGGTCTGCATTGGTTGTATTTTGTTGACAGCCGGCCCTCCTTCCCACCCAGCCAGTCAGTTATCCCACCATGGAACGTGCTTGCATTGCAGGGAGTGGAAGTTGTCTTTCAAGATGTCAGTCAGTGGTGTCCTGCTGTTGGTTGTTGCACAGTTGCCAGCAGGGCCTTGTGCTCCCCACAGCAGTAGCCAGTGTCAGCCATCTTGTGAGTCCTTTCCACTCCCTGTGATGTGAGCATGGTTGTGAGTGGTGTTGATGGGCCAGTTGTGAGGCTGAGCAATATCTGTGCCTACTACTCCCATCATGCTATTGCCTCCACCCCCTTCCCAGCATGCCCATGCTTCCTTCCTTTTGACTCTGCTTCCGTGTGGGGTGGGCTGCCTGTGCTGACAGGATGGCTGGGAGTGTTGTCCTGGCAGTTGTTTGGCTCAAAGTCCCAAGAGTGTCCCTGTGCTTCACACAACATAACCCAGGGTGGTGGTTCTTTGTGGGATCTTGAGTTAGGATGTGAGGCATTGCATTCTCCCAGGTGGGTTATGTGGAGTTTGTGTTGAGGGGGTGTGTGAGGGGAGGTGCTTGTGACTGTGGTCAGTGCTGCAAGTCCTCCTTCCCACCCAGCCAGATATCCCACCATGGAACGTGCTTGCATTGCAGGGAGTGGAAGTTGTCTTTCAAGATGTCAGTCAGTGGTGTCCTGCTGTTGGTTGTTGCACAGTTGCCAGCAGGGCCTTGTGCTCCCCACAGCAGTAGCCAGTGTCAGCCATCTTGTGAGTCCTTTTCCACTCCCTGTGATGTGAGCATGGTTGTGAGTGGTGTTGATGGGCCAGTTGTGAGGCTGAGCAATATCTGTGCCTACTACTCCCATCATGCTATTGCCTCCACCCCCTTCCCAGCATGCCCAGGCTTCCTTCCTTTTGACTCTGCTTCCCTGTGGGGTGGGCTGCCTGTGCTGACAGGATGGCTGGGAGTGTTGTCCTGGCAGTTGTTTGGCTCAAAGTCCCAAGAGTGTCCCTGTGCTTCACACAACATAACCCAGGGTGGTGGTTCTTTGTGGGATCTTGAGTTAGGATGTGAGGCATTGCATTCTCCCAGGTGGGTTATGTGGAGTTTGTGTTGAGGGGTGTGTGAGGGAGGTGCTTGTGACTATGGTCAGTGCTGCAAGTCCTCCTTCCCACCCAGCCAGATATCCCACCATGGAACGTGCTTGCATTGCAGGGAGTGCAAGTTGGCTTTCAGGATGTCAGGCAGTGGTGTCCTGCTGTTGGTTGTTGCACAGTTGCCAGCAGGGCCTTGTGCTCCCCACAGCAGTAGCCAGTGTCAGCCATCTTGTGAGTCCTTTTCCACTCCCTGTGATGTGCGCATGGTTCATGGTGGTGTTGATGGGACAGTTGTGGGGGTGAGCAATATCTGTGACTACGACTCCCATGATGCTATTGGCTACACTGACTTGCCCAGCATACACAGAATTCCTTTCTTTCAGTGATCTTCACTGTGTGTTGGTGTTGTAGTGGTGGCTACATGTCTGGATGTGTTTGTTAGTTATATTTGTGCCACTGCCTAGCTGTAGTTGTAGTTGTGTTTGTACATGTGATGACACGGTTAAATGTAACTTTGAGATGGCATGTGTTGTGTTTATCTGACTGACATACACATTTTGGGATGATTCTGTTCTGGTTGCTGTGTAATTGCTAAGAGTGCTTAGTTTGACTCTCCCCTTGACAATATTGTGTACATTTGTTGTGTACTCACCAGGCTCTGGGATGTTTTCTAGTCCATTGACGCTCACTGGCGGAAGGATGGCCCGCACCTTCTCCTCCCAGGGCCTGAGGTATACTGGCTTGGCAGGAGGGCCACTGCCGGTGTATTGGCTCAGGAGGTAGTCCTTCTTCAGCAGCTCCCGTACCCTCCTGCGCACGTCATACCACCTGTTCTGGATGTCAGTCTTTGTGCGCAGACATGGTGATTGTGCGTTCACCCTGTTGATGATCCTCTCCCACATCTTTGTTTTCTGGGAGATGGGTGTCTGTTGGACCAGTGCGCCAAACAGCTGTGGCTCTACCCTGAGTATCTCGTCTACCAGGACTTCCAATTCACAATCTAGGAACTTGTGATTCTTCTTTGGGGGCATGGTGATGGGTGGTGATGGTGAGTGATGTGTGTGTTGGTGTGCAGGTGAAGGTGTGTGAGTGTGTGTTTTGCTGGGTGTATGTGAGATAGCTATTTGTTGGTGTGCTGATGGTGTGTGGCTTGTGTGAGGGATGAGCTGTGGGTGTGTGGTTGCTGTCTGTTGAGTGCTGGCAGGTGAATAGCATTTGCAAAGGATCATGGTTGGGATTTGTGTCCTTTATATGGGTGGAGTTGTGGGTGTGTCTTTGTTCTCTGTCCCCACCACCCCAGTATTTATTGGCTTTGTAATTGCTTGTTTGGCCTTTTTTTTGTGTATTTTCCCTTAGTACTTTCTGTGCATGTTGGAAACGTTCTTGTGACCGAGTCGGACCCTGCAGTTGTCTCGTACGGTCTTCTCCGTTTCGTTCACGCTGTGTTTGTGCAATTTTCTATGCTGCGTACGCGTCGGTCGCGGTGTTTTGTGTTACTTCGGCTCGCAGTTTTGTATGCGTGTCGGTCGTGCGGCTTGTCCTCCGTACGACTTCGGTGCGTGGTTTTCGCGCCTTGCATCGTACTTTGCCGTTTGGAGTTCGCGGGTACGTTTCGGTCGGATTTGTTCCGGGTGCGTGTCGGTCGGTTCGATTCGCGTGTTTTCCGGCCGGATTGCTGTTTTCCGTGCGGCTCGGTCGTTCGGCTTGGGTTCAGTACGTGTCGGTCGGATTTTGCACGCTTTGCATCGTACTTGGCGTGTCGGGCGCCACAGGTACGTGTCGGTCAGAATTAATTCCGGCTCCGAGTCGGTCGGTGCTTTTTCCGGCCCGAATCGGAATCGACCCCCTAATATATAATATATATACTTACTTAATAATCAGTTTTAATAATTATTTTAATAAATTATAAATTAAAAAATATTATAAATTACAAATACATCTATACACATAAAACAATAACATAAATACAAATTAAATAATTATGTATAACAAATTAAAAAAATAAAATTTACTTTTAATATTTTTAAAATTAATTATATACTACATTAACTAAAATAATACTAAAAATATTAAATAGCGGAGAGAATAAAAATACTATTTCAACTCCCAAAAAAACAACAGTAAGAAAAATGTTGGATAGCGTAGAGGTTAAAATTACTATTCCCACTCTAGAGAGTGCAACAGTAGAGAAAGTATTGGATAGCGTAGGGGTAAAAATTACTATTCCCACTACAGGTAGCGCAACAGTAGGGAAAACGTTGGCTAGCGAGAGGGTAAAAATTACTATTCCCACTCCAGTGAGTGCAACAGTAGGGAAAGTGTTGGATAGCGTAGGGGTAAAAATTACTATTTCCACTCCAGGGAGTGCAACAGTAGGGAAAGCGTTGGATAGCGGGAGGGTAAAAATGAATATTCCCACTCCAGTGAGTGCAACAGTAGGGAAAGTGTTGGATAGCATAGGGGTAAAAATTACTATTCCAACTCCAGAGAGTGCAACAGTAGGGAAAGTGTTGGATAGCGTAGGGGTAGAAATTACTATTCCCACTCCAGGGAGTGCAACAGTAGGGAAAGCGTTGGATAGCGTAGGGGTAAAATTACTATTCCAACTCCAGAGAGTGCAACAGTAGGGAAAGTGTTGGATAGCGTAGGGGTAAAAATTACTAGTCCAACTCCAGAGAGTGCAATAGTAGGGAAAGTGTTGGATAGCGTAGAAGTTACAAATAACATACTTATAAATAGAATAATTTTTTTAAATAATTAAGGAATTATTAAATAACTGTAAACTATTTACCAATACCAATAAATAATTTTTAAAAACATAATTACCAATATAACATTTATTAACAATAAATTAATAATAAATACCAATAAATAATAATTAATAAATATGAATTACTAAATAATAAATATTGAACAATAAAATATTTTTAATAACAAAAAACATAAATTATTAAAACGTAATTACCAATTAACTAATATTGACCAATTAAATGCTTTTTTATACCAAAAATAATAATAATTAAACATTAATTATCAATTAATAATTACTTCTTAATATATTAATTACATTTATCAATAAATAATATTTAATAATATTTAATTACCAATTGATGATAAATAAACAATAAATTAATTTTTAGAACCAAAAAATTCTAATTAAAAAAAATTACCAATTAATAATTGATATCCAATAAATTAATTATCAATACACAAAAATAAATGTAATAATTACTTAATTAGATTTCAATTACTTCCAAAAGTATTCCCCTATAAACGCACAACACACTTCAATAATAAAATAATACACTTAACATAATGATCAATTAATCAATTAATAAAAATTAATTACCAATTATTAATTAATTAACAATAATATAATTATCAATACCAATTAATTAAAATAAATTATAACTTAATTACAATTAAATTACATAATGATCAATTAATCAATTAATAAAAATTAATAACTAATTAATAAAATTAATTACCAATTATTAATTAATTACCAATAATATAATTATCAATACCAATTAATTAAAATAAAGTATAACTTAATTACAATTAAATTACATAATGATCAATTAATCAATTAATAAAAATTAATAACTAATTAATAAAAATTAATTACCAATTATTAATTAATTAACAATAATATATTTATCAATACCAATTAATTAAAATAAATTATAACTTAATTACAATTAAATTACTTCCCACCCTATTCCCCTATAAACCCACAACCCGCTACAGAACTTAAACGCAAAAAATAATTAAAATTAATTTATAATTCCTAAAAATTAATAATTAATTTAGTATAATTAAATTACTTCCCACCCTATTCCCCTATAAACCCACAACCCGCTACGGTACAAAAAAAAAACAATAACTTAAAAAAAACATTATTAACATATAAAAATTGTATACATATATTTTTAGACAAGTAGAACACTTCACATAAAAACATATAACACATACATATTAAAAACATAACAAAATACATAACAATAATACAAATCTCGATATTAGTAACATCAATATTAGTAACATCGATATATTTGATTTCGATATTACTAACTTCGATATTACTTACATCGATATAAAAAATTCGATATTACTTACCTTAGGGTCGATATTCTGTCCATCGATATTCTTAACATCGATATTCTGTCCCTTCGATATTGTGACTTCGATATTAGTGTATGTCGATATTTTATTTCCGATATTTTGACTGCCCACCCCAGAACTCATGGTATCCCGTCATTAGTAGTAGTGCCTGATGTATTGAGACAGATACAAAACGAGTATGGAGCAGAACCTGCCCTAAACTTAGGGATGAATTTACTAGGTAACTATGCCCAGGTATCAGCCATAATACTAGCTAATATTAAGGGGGAAGCAGCTTCGATGGCCATCCGCCAATGCCTGAGGGAGTTCGATCCTTTAGAACAGGAACACAAACTACCCAAAATAATTGAAACTGCGTATGCAGAATTAGGCAGAGACAGTTTGGGTGAGAAAGCTTTAAAACCACAACTGTTGGGCAGTTCTGAAAAGAACACTTCCAAGCATACACCTCCTTCTCCTAAAAAGAAGTGGGATAATAAAAAAGAACAAAACTTTAAAGGAAATAGATCTCAATCCCAAGGTAGATCTCCTCCACAGGAGCCCTCTGAAAAGAGGTATAATCTCAGGAATAGGGATAACATTAGGAAACCTGACAGGTATCAGGATACTGATACACGTTTCTCTCGTTCCTTTCAGGGTTCATCGAAAAACTCAGAGAGGGAAGGACGGTCAGAAAGACAAGAAGAGCGTACAAAGTCCAGAGACAAACAGCACGCTCAAGATTACACTTCTAAAAAAGAAGAAAAACCTAAGCAAAAATCACAGTTCAAAAAGAAGAAAGTTGCAGGTCTAAAGATCAGACATGCCCAGAATTCTGAGGACTCGACTACTGAACAGGGAATGGGCTCTGACAATGCTAGACAGTGTGGCAGAAATAACAATAGCTCTCCAGAACCTGAAGGAATTTCTGGTGACAGCGGACTTAAATGATTATATCACGGTAGAAACACCCGATACTAGGGTAAGTGTCGCACATAAAGTATATGAAATAACGCTCCAGATGGAGGGGGACAATGATAGGAAAGTGAGAGGTCTCTTTTGGGAGAACCTGATGTTTGGCTATGATATTTTATTAGTACATAAGAAAAATGGTCCCAGTACACGATTGCATAGAAGAACCACAAAATTACATTGAATTAAACATAAATTACACAAACCATCTTATTCTTCATGTACAGTGTTGTTTAATCACACTGAACATACAGTAGTTCATATTATTTTCACTGATATTTATAAAGCAGTGCCCCAAGAGGGAAGGGTGGAGGTAAAGTGAATGAAGTGAGGATAGGGAAGTGAGTGAGTGAAACGGTGTACAATTCACATAATCAATTGTTATAAAACACAAAAGCGGCTCATAAAGGAGCCAGATCTTCTTATTAGGTACAAATGTTAGATAGCCATGATTGTAGACAGGGTCACAGTGATGAATCGCTGTTGGTCAAACTGGCTAGTATGGTAGATGTCGACGTTTCGACCCCTGAATAATAGTAGGTCAATGTATCCCTTACGTGGGGGTCTTCTTCAGGACAGGAGTGTAGGTGGGTGAATGGGGGCAGGTTATCATCAGTGGCCCATTCATTGGGCCTGAGGGGCAAGTGGGCGCGTAGGCTTCAAACTGTAGTAGGCGAGAACAAACACTTCAGCGCGTACTCATAGATGCCTGAATTGGGGGTGGGCCACACAGGGTTAATCTCCTGGGCCCGGAAAAATTACTTGTGAGGTCAATGTGGAGGGCCAGATTGCTCCGTACTCAGTCGTTCTGTAACTTCAGGAAACGTCTCGGTCCGTCAAGGCCCCTGAAGTGTTTGTTCTCGCCTACTACAGTTTGGAGCCTACGCGCCCACTTGCCCCTCAGGCCCAATGAATGGGCCACTGATGATAACCTGCCCCCATTCACCCACCTACACTCCTGTCCTGAAGAAGACCCCGACGTAAGGGATACATTGACCTACTATTATTCAGGGGTCGAAACGTCGACATCTACCATACTAGCCAGTTTGACCAACAGCGATTCATCACTGTGACCCTGTCTACAATCATGGCTATCTAACATTTGTACCTAATAAGAAGATCTGGCTCCTTTATGAGCCGCTTTTGTGTTTTATAACAATTGATTATGTGAATTGTACACCGTTTCACTCACTTCCTATCCTCACTTCATTCACTTTACCTCCACCCTTCCCTCTTGGGGCACTGCTTTATAAATATCAGTGAAAATATTTTGAACTACTGTATGTTCAGTGTGATTAAACAACACTGTACATGAAGAATAAGATGGTTTGTGTAATTTATGATTAATTCAATGTAATTTTGTGGTTCTTCTATGCAATCGTGTACTGGGACCATTTTTCTTATGTACTGCTCTATACCCAGGTCCCAGTGACGTTTTGGGTTTACCCTTCTATGTAACTATGATATTTTATTAGCGGAACAAGATTGGCCGCCAGCATTCATCATGGATTGCCCTAAAGGAGAAACGGTAATTCTTCCGGCCTTCTCAGATCATATTCCCAGGCACTTACAGCACACATATGCGCAGGAGTGGGCGGCAGCCCAGGCTCCGTCATTATACAAAAATCATGTTGGATGGGATGAGAATTCCACCCACCACATAATTCCTATAAAAAATACTCCAACTGCACAGAGGCAGTATCCAATAAAGCAAGAAGCTAAAAAACAGGTCAGGGAGATCTTAGATCAACTTGAATACCAAGGGGTGATTGAAACTTGCACCTCCCAAATGAACAATCCTTTGTTTCCTGTCATGAAACCTGACAATACATATCGTCTAGTTTTAGATTACAGACAGTTAAACACTTGCACTAAGACATTTGCAGTCCAAAATGCACACAATGCCGCATTAATGAATAACATTGTGCGTAAAAATATAAAACGACACTTGATATCTCAAATGGATTCTTCTGCCAGAATATAGCGCCTGAAAGCGGTATCTAACAGCCTTCTCAGCGCTAGGGACACAGTGTCAATTTTGTCGACTCCCCCAGGGGTATAAGAACAGCCCGGGGTTGTTTTCAGCCGGAGTAACTGAATTACTTCAAAAATTGGATGAAGAGGCATTGTCCTATGTGGATGATATTTATCTGACGGACGATGACCTGGAGGAACACTTGAACAGAGTAAATACCATAATTTTGGGATTTGCATCTGAGGGCTACAAATTTAACTTTAAAAAATCAAAAATTGCCCACTTCAGTGTCCTGTTTTTAGGATACGAACTTTCAAGTAAAGGAAAAATCCTGGCAGCCAATTTTTTAGAAAAATGAGCGCTGCTCCAACCTCCAAAATCATTAAAAAATTTAAAGTCAATTCTGGGATTCCTAAATTTTGGTCGAACATACATTCTGGATTACGCAGAAAGAGTAAAACCTTTCTATGACTTAATTAAACCTGATTTCTCAGCCAGAAATTGGACACAGGACCACACAGATACACTTTGTTCCTTACAAGCTGACATGATAGCTTCCAAATACTTACAGACACGCGTGAACGTACGCAACCTGGTGATCCGTATAGTTGCGGGTCAATTAGGGTACACCTATCTAACATATAATGAAGGTGAGACAGTACCAATTGCATACAAGTCACATTTGTACACAAATGCTGAGATACGCTTTGCATCCACTGAAAAGATTCTGACAGCAGTACAGACTGCTGTAGTGAGAGAAAGAGCACTGGCTCAGGAGAAACGAATAATAGTAGTGACTCCGGTTCCAGCCTTAGAGGCTGTGATGAAGGCAAGTGTTCCCAACGCTAAAGCCTTATATCCAAGATGGATACAATGGGCTAATTCTCTCACTGCAACAGATGTAGAATACAGGTACGACCCAAATTTAAAGACACAAGCATTCCTGCAATACAAACAAGAATATCCTTGGATAGTGGAGAGGTGTGGTGCAGCGGCCAGGGCAGCTGACTTCGGAGCACAGGGTTCACGGTTTGATCCCCTGCTCCGGCGGCAGCTCAGCTCAGCACTATGTGACTCTGGGCAATAGCTCACTTAATTTCCACTACGGCCCCCAGCGCCTTGAGACCCGTAAGGGTGAGTAGCTGCGCTATATAAAAACTGACTTACTTACTTACTACCAAACAAAATAATGCCTCTAGATCAGTATGAATATATTATTTATAATGACGGATCTGCTCAACTGGCCATAGGAAGTAAGCAACAATTTAGTGCAGCATGTGCAATTGTTAAAGGTCGCATGCGGGATGGAAAGTTCCACCCTAGTTGCACTAAAACGCAATCTCTAGGAGACTGCACGGCACAGTTGGCAGAATTAAAAGCACTGATACTGGCACTGGTAAATACAGATCGGGAATTCCCCACACTAAGGGGTCGATTCCGATTCGGGCCGGAAAACGTACCGACCGACTCGGAGCCGGAATTAATTCCGACCGACACGTACCGGTGCAGCTCGACCCGCAAAGTACGATGAGAAGCGTGCAAAACCCGACCGACTCGTACGGAACACAAGCCGAACGACCGAGCCGCGCGGAAAACAGCAATCCGTCCGGAAAAACACGCGAATCGAACCGACTGACACGCACCCGGAACAATCCCGAACGAAACGTACCCGCGAACTCCTACCCGCCAAGTACGATGCAACGCGTGGAAATCATGACCAAGTCGCACGGAGGACAAGCTGTACGACCGACACGCATAGAAAACTGCGAGCCGAAGCAACCCAAAACACCGCGACCAACGCGTACGCGGCATAGAAAACAGCACAAACACAGCGTGAACGAATCGGAGAAGCCCGTACGAGACAACTACAGGGTCCGACTCGGTCACAAGAATGTCTCCTACATGCACAAAAAGTACAAAGGGAAAATACACAAAAAAAGGCCAAACAAGCAATTACAAAGCCAAAAAATACTGGGGGGCAGGGAACAAAGACACACCCACAACTCCACCCATATAAAGGACACAAATCCCTACCATGATCCTTTGCAAATTCAAATTACCTGCCAGCACTCAACAGACAGCAACCACACACCCACAGCTCATCCATCACACAAGCCACACACCATCAGCACCCCAACGAATAGCAACCTCACATACACCCAGCAAAACACACACTCACACACCTTCACCTGCACACCAACACACACATCACTCACCATCACCACCCATCACCATGCCCCCAAAGAAGAATCATAAGTTCCTAGATAGTGAATTGGAAGTCCTGGTAGATGAGATCCTCAGGGTAGAGCCACAGCTGTTTGGTACACTGGTCCAACAGACACCCATGTCGAAGAAAACCAAGATGTGGGAGAGGATCGTCGACAGGGTGAACGCACAATCACCATGTTTGCGCACAAAGATAGACATCCAGAACAGGTGGTATGACGTGCGCAGGAGGGTCAGGGAGCTGTTGAAGAAGGACTACCTCTTGAGCCAACACACCGGCAGTGGCCCTCCTGCCAAGCCAGTATACCTCAGGCCCTGGGAGGAGAAGGTGCGGGCCATCCTACCACCAGTGAGCATATATGGACTAGAAAACATCCCAGAGCCTGGTGAGTACACAACAAATGTACACAATATTGTGCGACAATACACACACATCACTGTCAAGGGGAGAGTCAAACCATGCACCCTTAGCAAATACACAGCAACCAGAACAGAACCATCCCAAAATGTGTATGTCAGTCAGATAAACACAACACATGCCATCTCATAGTGACATGTAACTGTGTCATCACATGTACAAACACAACTACAACTACAGCTGGGCAGTGGCACAAATATAACTAACAAACACATCCAGACATGTAGCCACCACTACAACACCACCACACAGTGAAGCCCACTGAAAGGAAGGAATACTGTGTATTCTGGGCAAGTCAGTGTAGCCAATAGCATCATGGGAGTCGTAGTCACAGATATTGCCCACCCTCACAATGCGCACATCAACACCACCATGAACCATGCTCACATCACAGGGAGTGGAATACAACTGACAAGATGGCTGACACTGGCTACTGCTGTGGGGAGCACAAGGTCCTGCTGGCAACTGTGCACCAACCAACAGCAGGACACCACTGACTGACATCTTGCCATTGCTCTCACACTCACACACAGTGAAGTCCACCCAAAAGCAAGTAAATATGGGCATGCTGGGAAGTGGGGTGGAGGCAATAGCATGATGGGAGTGGTAGTCACAAATATTGGTCACCCCCACAACTGTCCCATCAACACCACCCTGAACCATGCGCACATCACAGGGAGTGGAAAACAAGTGACAAGATGGCTGACACTGGCTACTGCTGTGGGGAGCACAAGGCACTGCTGGCAACTGTGCACCAACCAACAGCAGGACACCACTGACTGACATCCTGAAAGACAACTTGCACTCCCTGCAATGGAAGCACGTTCCATGGTGGGATATCTGGCTGGGTGGGAAGGAGGACTCACAGCCCTGACCATAGTTACCAGCAGCGTTTCTCACACACACCCCTAACACAAACTCCACAAAACTCACCTGGGAGAATGCATTGCCTCACACTCCAATCAAATATCCCACAAAGAACCACAACCCTGGGTCATGCTGAGTGAAGCACAGGGACACACATGGGACTTGTAGCAAAACTAACCCCAGGATAACACTGTCAGCCATCTTGTCAGCACAGGCACACAACCCCACAGGGAAGCAGAGTCAGAGGGAAGGAAGCATGGGCATGCTGGGAAGGGGGTGGAGGCAATAGCATGATGGGAGTGGTAGTCACAGCTCAACATCCCCCACCCACATGGCCCAGCAAGCTCACACTCAAGCATGCACACCCCACAGAGAGTGGAAAGCCCCATCAAAGATGTCTGACACTGGTGCTCTGTTGTGGGGAGCACAAGGCCATGCTGGGAACTGGCCACCAACCAACAGCAGGACACCACTGTCAGCCATCTTGCCATTGCTCTCACACTCACACACAGTGAAGTCCACCCAAAAGCAAGTAAGTATGGGCATGCTGGGAAGTGGGGTGCAGGCAGTAGCATGATGGGAGTGGTAGTCACAGATATTGGTCACCCCCACAACTGTCCCATCAACACCACCCTGAACCATGCGCACATCACAGGGAGTGGAAAACAACTGACAAGATGGCTGACACTGGCTACTGCTGTGGGGAGCACAAGGCCCTGCTGGCAACTGTGCACCAACCAACAGCAGGACACCACTGACTGACATCCTGAAAGACAACTTGCACTCCCTGCAATGGAAGCACGTTCCATGGTGGGATATCTGGCTGGGTGGGAAGGAGGACTCACAGCCCTGACCATAGTTACCAGCAGCGTTTCTCACACACACCCCTAACACAAACTCCACAAAACTCACCTGGGAGAATGCATTGCCTCACACTCCAATCAAATATCCCACAAAGAACCACAACCCTGGGTCATGCTGAGTGAAGCACAGGGACACACATGGGACTTGTAGCAAAACTAACCCCAGGATAACACTGTCAGCCATCTTGTCAGCACAGGCACACAACCCCACAGGGAAGCAGAGTCAAAGGGAAGGAAGCATGGGCATGCTGGGAAGGGGGCTGGAGGCAATAGCATGATGGGAGTGGTAGTCACAGATATTGGTCACCCCCACAACTGTCCCATCAACACCACCCTGAACCATGCACACATCACAGGGAGTGGAAAACAACTCACAAGATGGCTGACACTGGTTACTGCTGTGGGGAGCACAAGGCCCTGCTGGCAACTGTGCACCAACCAACAGCAGGACACCACTGACTGACATCCTGAAAGACAACTTGCACTCCCTGCAATGGAAGCACGTTCCATGGTGGAATATCTGGCTGAGTGGGAAGGAGGGCCGGTTGTCAACCAAATACAACCAATGCAGGCCATGTACACACCCCAACATTCACATAGAAATGCCCAAATAATACAGGACAATGTGCTACACCAATATCAATGACTGTGACAACTTAGGACAATGCAATGTACAGGCCCGCATCCAGAGGCACAGTCACAACTGTCAGGTGTGTCAACCATTGATGCCTGCAGAAACATAACATACATTGTGTGTGTCTCCCAAAAACAGGTGATGATGGGGACACAGCAGCAGACGCTGAGGAGTCCCCGTCCCAGGCTCAAGAGGATACGGAGCTCACTGGTGTGGAACAGCCTCTGCCCTCCTCGGATGAAGAAGACCCACCTGGCACCTCCGGAGCAAGTCATCATGCAGCACCAGCAGGACCACCAGCTGCACCCCCTGCACCCACCCCTCCAACGACTGTCAACACACATACCACCCCTGCTGACATGGACAGACCAAGGAGCACCACCACCAGCAGCACAGGGACCCTGGACCAACGTGGGGCCATGGACACCAACACCACCAACAACCCCCAAGGGGGCCCAGGGTCACCTGTGCGTGCCACCTCAGGTACTGCACGTGTTGCCAGGGGTGGGAGACATAGGTCGCTGCTCGCAGAGGGGTCTGGACTGCATGATGACCCACAACTGGCACGCATAGCCGATGTGTACCAGTCCAGCACCGGAGAGCTCAACCAGGTAGTGGGGCTCCTCAGGGACATTAAACAGCAGCAGGCTGCCCATCATGCCCACTTGGACTCACACATGTCCCGCGTGGAGTCCAAGTGGGACACACTGCAAGAGATGACGGCGGTGCATAGGGACATATTACAATGCCTCCGACAGATGAGCAGCAACCAGTCAACACCTCCCTGTGTGCCCACAACATCTGGTGCTGAAACAACTGCAACTGCCACAGGGAGGCAGGATGACTCTGGCGGAGAGTCCCCTGCACCGCAGCAGCCTGCACTTGAGGGTCCCCCCCAAAGTAGAGGGGTCGTCCGAGGAAAGACAACTGAGAGGCTGATGGCCATGCACAACCCCCAGGAAGCCAACACCTGTTCTGGATAATCACCTTTGTGCGCAAACTGTTCACCCTGTTGACTGCAACACAACTCCCCCACATGACATGGGGAGTACAAGTTGGACCAATGTCTCAGATGACTGTGGACTTGATACAGGACATTTCTGCTACCAGGACTTCCAATTCATCTAGGAACTTTGGATTGCAATCAAAATGTACAGCACTCACCATCCTGTGCACTATTCACACACATGTATGACAATAAACACACTAATACACCATACCTTCCTCTGTCGTGATTCCAACGTGGTTTCTGTCATGGAGATGATGACCAGCGAAATTACACTGTGCATGCTAACTGCTACAGCAAGTACAACACAGGCATGTGAGTCATGGCAACGTGACACATATGAGGGAGACACACCACCAGGGCTACACAACAAATACACACCTAGGCCATCTGACTCATTGCCTACACTGATGTTGCTAGGAAATACGGTGCAATGCACAGACACAACACCTATTCACAGTCTTAGTCAACTAGCCCACTGGTGCAGTAAGCAAATGTCAGTCAAATGTGTGACCACAGACAACGCACATCACAAAGTGAAGCACAGGTTTATTACACATTTGCAACATGTTGTAACCACTACAGATGCAAGGTAATCCCACCTGGCAGCGGGCACACAGTCAACAAGTGTAGAAGGAAGGAAGTCCATGGGTGTGGCGCACATCACCTGTAGGGACACAACAGCTACCACCCTGGATGTCGAATCACGGTGTCGGGGATCACAGTTGACCAAACGACTCTGAAAGTACCCTGTGAAGGACAGAAATGACACACAGTCAAAAGCACTGAAGAACAGGACAGAACTGCAATACTCATGCCCAATACATGTCACAAGATACCCACCCAGAACCAAGTTAGCATGTCAACACTGTTGGGGAGTACAGACTACCTGTAAGGACACATCGCTACACGCATACAGTCATGTAGCCCATGGACACACTCAAACAGCACCAGAGCACCACCAACACATATCATGCAAACTCACATCATTGACATGACATCTCTGGATACTTACATTCAGCTGAAGAAGTTGGTGATGAGCTGTGTGCGGACATCACCATCATCATCATCATCATCACTGGCATCGTGGTCCAGGCCAGGATCCTCCACAGGTGGTGGACATTGGTCATCATCATCCAGGATGAGAGGCAACTCCTTCCGCACTGCCAGGTTGTGTAGCATGCAGCAGACGATGACAATCTTGCACACCTTTGCTGGGGCATATGGGAGGGACCCTCCTGTCTTGTCCAGGCAGCGGAAGCGGTTCTTCAGGAGACCAAATGTCCGCTCAATCACTCTCCTGGGCCGCCCATGTGCCTGATTGTAGCGCATCTGGGCTGGTGTCACAGGGTTCCTGAGGGGCGTCAGCAACCACGGCATGTTGGGGTATCCGGAGTCACCTACATACAGACAATTGCACATTAGCTGAGTTGGAAAAGAGGGTGGAACACTACATTGCAGAACACACACAATGGTACAAAGTCAGTACACACCAACAAGCCAGGCACGCTGGTTCCGCATCTGTGACATCATCCTCGGGATGCGACTACTCCTCATCACGTATGCATCGTGTGCAGAACCGGGGAAACGGGCACACACGTGTGAGATGCTCATATCTGCAAGACAGACCACCAGTGCATTGACCGAGTGGTAGTGTTTGCGGTTCCTGTATGCCTGCTCTTGGGCCTGTGGTGGTACCAAAGCCACATGTGTCCCATCAATGGAGCCAATGACATGCGGCATCCTCCCCAGGGCATAGAAGTCACTCTTCACGTCAGTGAATTGTTGGAGTCTAGGGAAATAGATGTACTGG
Source organism: Calotriton arnoldi (assembly GCA_963921515.1). NCBI lineage: Eukaryota > Metazoa > Chordata > Amphibia > Caudata > Salamandridae > Calotriton > Calotriton arnoldi. Next base: position 246,796 of record CAWUFW010017312.1, on the reverse strand, counting down.
TTCAGGTATATCAACATAGCCTCCAAAACATCGTGGAGCACACGGCTGAACATGGTCTGTGACATCCCACCAGCAGTCGCCACAGTGTGTTGAAAGGTACCGGTGGCAAAGAAGTGTAGGGCTGCCATCACCTTCACCTTGGGGGTCAGCGCTGTAGGGTACAGCCGGCCAGGTTGCAAATGTGGTGCCAAGCACACTGCCAAATCCTCAATCAGCTGCCTGGTGAAGCGGTACCGTCGGATGCTGTCACGTTCCACCATCGTTGCCAGGTCAGGGAATGGTCTATGGACAGCTAGTGCCCTGCACTGCATAGGTGAAGAAAGAAAGATTGTCAGTCACCCCACATATGTGGCATTGAACACACTCAATATCACATGATACATCATTATGAGGCACAAGTACATGATGTGTGCAGTTCCGTAAGGACATGTATGGCACATACATGGCCAACATCTAACATCACAGTTCAACAAGTGGCATCAATAAGTCCCAGGTTGTGCCATTGGATATCATGAGGCCGTGTCACAGTTCCCATCTCCTGCTGCCACGTTACAAACACACCCCACAGTGACATGTGAGGACAGATGTGCCCCAGGCATCACAGCTCAATGACAGGTAGATTCCCAGGGTCCCTGTATTGCCACATGGACACTGGCATGACATGGTGTATCATGTATACACCACAGCAAAACAACCATGACCCCCACAGGTAGTGGTCCCTGTTGCCTCGGCAGGACAGATATGGACGTCTGTGACACACACACGCACAACATCAAAGTCCATGCACAAACAACGTGGATGTGGAGACTGTCTCCCATTGTGCACATGAAATCAGAGACATTGTAAACACAACATGCACACAGACTGTGGAGGACCATCACTATTGTGCCAATGGGTCACCCTGGGTTAAACATACCGTCCCACATGGGACTCAGGGGGTATGTGACATGACATACACATACACCACCGTGAAATGTGACCATGCCACATGCTCAGATATGAACAGTTGCACATCACAGTGGTCATGTACACGAAACACCAAGGATCCTGTCCCCATGAACACGTGCACAGCCTGGGAGTGGCTGCCCCCAAGTGACACCCACAGAACAACATGTTCACCCCCATACACGGAATAGGTAATGCAGCCTTACATGCCTTAGGATACAGTTTGGACAGACTGTGGTGTTGTAGGTGTGCCCCTCACTCCCTGGGAAGTATATGTGGCTGGCATATGTTCACCTGTGACAGGCATGGTGACATATGCCAGTGACTTGTACAGGGACGCGTTGGACAGCAATGGACCGATCGGTGCGCACACATTGGCCATTGCATTCAATGTGTGCTGGTACGCGTTGTATTCGCAATACGCGTTGGACAGCAATGGACTGATCGGTGCGCACACATTGGCCATTGCATTCAATGTGTGCTGGTACGCGTTGTATTCGCAATACGCGTTGGACAGCAATGGACCGATCGGTGCCCACACATTGGCCATTGCATTCAATGTGTGCTGGTACGCGTTGTATTCGCAATACGCATTGGACAGCAATGGACCGATCGGTGTGCCCGGCCGGCTCATTGCATTCAATGTGTGCGGGTACGCGTTGTATCCTGGGTATGCGTTGAACAGCAATGGACCGATCGGTGTGCCCGGCCGGCCCATTGCATTCAATGTGTGCGGGTACGCGTTGTAACCTGGGTACGCGTTGAACAGCAATGGACCGATCGGTGTGCCCGGCCGGCCCATTGCATTCAATGTGTGCGGGTACGCGGTGTAACCTGGGTACGCGTTGAACAGCAATGGACCGATCGGTGTGCCCGGCCGGCCCATTGCATTCAATGTGTGCTGGTACGCGTTGTATTCGCAATACGCGTTGGACAGCAATGGACCGATCGGTGTGCCCGGCCGGCCCATTGCATTCAATGTGTGCGGTGCACGCGTTGTAACCTGGGTACGCGTTGAACAGCAATGGACCGATCGGTGTGCCCGGCCGGCCCATTGCATTCAATGTGTGCGGGTACGCATTGTAACCTGGGTACGCGTTGAACAGCAATGGACCGATCGGTGTGCCCGGCCGGCCCATTGCATTCAATGTGTGCGGGTACGCGTTGTATCCTGGGTACGCGTTGAACAGCAATGGACCGATCGGTGCGCACCCATTGGCTATGGCCTGGCCTGGCAACGGACGCGTTTTCAAATTTTGAACGAGTCTGATGCTGTAAATTCAGTTGGTCACCCACAACAATGTTGCAAATTCATGGGTGTCATGAAGTTGAACTTTTGAAGGATGCTGTGGGCGTGTGTAAGTGGTGCAATTCCATGTAGTGGCCAGATTCAGAAGATGCAAACGACTTGGACCTATCACTTTGGACACATGGGACAGTATCTGCCTCTGCAGCACACATATAATGCTGGCTGTTCCCCTGAGAGCTCACTTGCCTGCACTACATGCTCCAGGACGACATCTGCCACCACCACTGCTGCTGTATCTGCACCCTCTGGACCCTGCAATGGCACGTACTGTGGAGAGAGCCTCAGCCTTCAGCACTGAGGAGAACCAGGCCCTGCTGGACAGCCTCCTTCCACAGTACAGCAAGCTGTATGGGAAAGCAGGGGAGCAGGTGAGTGTTCTGTCCACTGCCTTCCTAAATGTGCAAGTTGTCTGACTAGCAAGGCTAACACTCTGCACGCCACTGGCTAGCAGGCTCACTGAGTAGTTGTCACCCCCCATATTGTGTAGTTACATGCACTGGACAGGTATAGTGCAGTGACAGTGCATTTAAACAAGGTTTTACTTCCCAGGCAATGATACCATGTAGTAACTGCTGGCATACTGTCCATGTGTACATCATGTGCCCCTGTGATTGAGACATGTATATCCAACTGTGTAATGCACGGATATGTTGCATGTGTAGTAATGGCATTCTCACTTTGTCATCCTCACAGGTTGATGCCCACCAGAAGCAGCAGATATGGCTGACCATCGTCCGGGCAGTGAGATCCGTGGCGGTCTACAAGCGCCGGATCCGCAACTGCCAGAAGAGGTGGCAGGACCTTAGGGGCTGGACCCGGAGGATCGCACGGGTCCAGCTGAAGCTGTTGCCTCCTCGCAGGAGGGGCGGACACTGGACCCTGACCCCCCACATGCTCAGGATCCTGGCGGTGGTCTTCCCTGATCTGGATGGGCAGCTGAAGGCAAGAGAGCAGCAAGGAGGGGGTGAGTCCATGACTGCATTGTGAACTATGTCTGCCATGCTATGTGCCCTCCTCTGGCCTGGTTAAACTTCCACAGTACATCAGTCATGTGGTCCAGGACCCATGTCCCTCTATTGTGCACTGCCCACTCCTCATCTGATACCCAGATGTGGCCCTTACAGTCAGGGAATTGTGTCACTTGGGTACTGTGTCCTTGCAGTTTGCTTGACTCAAGGTGGGGGACAGCATCTGTTTCCCTAACTCTGTGGTGGGCATCATGGGTGGGTCCATTGCTTACACAATGCCTGTGTTCTGACATGTAATCTGCGTGTTACTTTGATATGTGGTCCAATTGCTGAGCTGATCCACCACATGTGCCTGGGGTATCTGGCACACACCCATGCTGCGGGTGGGAACAATGTTTGGGCCCCAGGAGTGTGTATATTACGTGTCACACATACTTAGCCAGCTGCCTACTGTCCAGGGCTCATCCCTCATTCATGTGGGGCAGGACAGTCATGCCTACTCCAGGCCATACAATACACTCTGTACTCCCACTCCCGTGTATCAGCTGACACGTTGTGCTCAGTGAATTGTCCCCTCAGGTGTCTGCCTCTGTGTCAGTGTGCTGTGGCTTCGTTGGCAGGACTGCTGGGGTGTTTCTCGGTTGGGGCTCAGCATGCCACGGGAGATGTGACCATAGGAGACGATACTTGTGTGACACATAGGTGTTTGATCACCTGACCGTGCAGACTGGGGTATGCGAATGTGAAGTTCAGGCAGCTGTCTCCCATTCACAGCAGATTGTGAGGTGCTCAGGTTCAGAGGGTTGTGTTACAGGTCTCCCATATGTCCAATCGGTATGACCTGGACAGATAAGGGTTCAGATGATGTGGTGTGTGGGGGATGTACATGTGCACTTGTTCAGCTCCAGGACTTGCATTCCCCATGACCTACTATTGTGACACAGTGCAGAGTGTTGTTGTCTGGCTGCCCTGCCCATGTGACTGGAGACAGTGATGTATGACTTAGCAGGCATGCCTGTGCCATGGCATGTGACTTCCTATTAGTGATCCTGCAGGGGAGTGACATGTGCTACATGCACACCATTGTGGCAATGGCTATCAGGACATGGGTGCATCATGGTGTCTGTCGCTGGTATGCATCACATGCATTTCCTATTTGACTCTGGGCATCCCTTTCATCCGGACACCTGTACTGACTCAGTGGCAAGAGTTGTGATGTGTGCATGTTCACATGCTTAACCGGGTTCTCTGCACTGTCCAACTACTGTGTAGGTGGTGCATGTGTCCACAATGGGGTATTGCCATCCAACAGACACCAGACAGATGGGTGCAAGGCCAGGTGGGATGTGAGTGCCATGGTTGACCATCAGACTGACAATTGGCTTCTCCTGTTCTGTTTGGGCACTTTTAGCAATGTTCAACTAAGGATGCCAGGGCTTGCTCTGTAATGTGCTGTACTAACTGTGGTGTGTGCGTTCGGTGCAGGTGACTGATGTCTGTCTGTTTCCCTATTGATTGCAGATACATCCACGGCCACAGGAGGGGACAGCTCCACGGACCAGGAGGAGCCGCAGAGCCAGACTTGGTCAGCAGCCGAGGAGTGGTCGGAGGGACCCAGTGGCACGGAGGGCGAGGGGAGCCACACTGAGGAGTCCTCAGCACCATCCACCTCAGCTGAGGACCACAGCAGCTCGGAGGATGACTCCCTTATGGAGGCGGGTGTCAGCAGCCACCACACCCCAGCTAGTGTTGCTGTCCCCGCCACCACCACCACCGCCCTCCTATCGGCTCCCATTCCAGAGGTCCGTGGAGGCTCCCATGTTCGGGAGCGTGTCTCCTTCGGGCCAGGCACCGCACCCCCTGCCCCTGTGTCCCCTGCTGCCCTGAGTGAGGAGTCTGTGTACCTCCTTCGCCAGCTCCATGTAGGGCAGACAGCGATGCTGAGTGTCCTCCATGCCCACACCACTCTGTTGACTCAGCTGGTGTCGTTCATGGAGGGCATCTCATCGGGCATGTCTGCCCTACAGAGGGGCAATAGGTCCATGGACTCCTCCCTGACGGCAGCAGTGTCCCTCCTCCGACAGTCCCTCACCCCTCCTGCCTCTGCCCCATCCACACTCCCCAGCACCTTACCTGTCCCAAGCACACACACACCAGCACAGGCACACACCAGCACAGACACGAGCAGCACACAGACACACACGCCACAAACAAGACGCACACGCACGCACAGTCAGGGGACTGAAACCACACTCACAGGGGATGGGGACCAGGCACACACACACGCATCCACGAGCACTGCGCAGTCCTCAGTTGCCTCTCCCTCCAAAGCCCCCTCCCTTGCCTCACCTGCAACCCCAAAGACACAGCGGCTCTTCCTCAGTGACCTCGGCCTCTTCCCCTCCGATCCAGCTGATACAGCATTCAGGGGGAAGAGGAAGCCCACCCACACGGAGCGGAGTGCCCCTCGCCCCAGGACACCCTCCCCCAGGTGCAGACCGACTGACGCCCCCACCCGCAAGTCCCCCCGGACCCGGAAGAGCAAGACCCCGCCGCCACCCTGCAGCTCAGGCACCAAGTCTCCTTCCTCCATCCCTCAGGCCCCCACTCCACAGGTGCCCCCACCACACCCTGCCCCAGGTTCCCCCACCCACAGATACACCATCCCCAAAAGGATCAGGCCTTCTCCCCCTGCCACTTGCTCTTCCGGCCCCACACCCCCGCTGCGCTTGTCTGTGCCAATGGTGTGGTGAGGGTGTCCTCCCCTCTGTCCTGCCCACCTTACCTGATCCCCATTCTCCTCCCCTGGAGGTAGGCACTGCAGTGGAGGCCACTACCACCCTGTCTGACTTGGGCACTGCAGTGGCGAACCTGTCCACTCCATCTGCATGGTCCACTGCAGTCGTGCCGGTGCCCACACCATCTGAGTCATGCCCCCAGTTGTGCCGGCACACACCATGTCAGACACCTCCACTGCAGTTGTCAGTGGCTCTCCAGCACCCACCACCCCTTCCCTGCCTCCTTCTGGTGAGCCCTGATCCTGTCCCTGTGGTGCCTGGCCTGCCCCCCGTATGCCCCTCCGAGGGGATTGTCCCTGGTTTTCATCAGTGCAGGCATGCGTAGGGTGACATCTGCCACTGTCACCCTGTTTTGACTTTCATGATGGACTGGCTATTGGCCTTTGTTTATTTTTTACATGACTTCAACTTTTGAACCCACATATGCTGAATAAAGCAACTTTCTGTTCTCTAGTGCTTTTGCTTCTGATGTACATGATGTTGATGATGCTAACCATGCCCTTGCTGCAGTGATGGTGAAATTTGGTATCATGGATATGTAGTGTTACTGTGCAGGAACCCATGTGGTCCAGGGGGACTGTGTCCTATCCTGTCGTGTATCCATGTCATCCTTAGCAGCATCTGAGGTTTTCAATATTTGGCAATGGGATTTCCTACTTACATTAGCAATTTCACATCTGTGGCTTCCACCCCTGCACATCTGTTGTGCTTGCCATTGTTCAATTAGTCTACTTCTCTGACCGTGTGGCCATCTCCACTGGACATGCAGGTTTGGGCATCAATGGGGAAGGACTCATCTGTGTTGTCAGTGCAACTTGCTATACATGTGTGTTGGATCTGTGCTGATGATTTCGTTGACACTCCCATGACCAGGCTGATGTGACAGGAGCCTTCATTTGGTGCTAATTGTTGACTGTGTGACCAAGTGTTCTGCTGACATGATGGAGCCCTACTGAGGCGACATATGGCACAGCTTTCCTCACACAGGAGTGGAGTCCCCTCATGGCAGTGTGTGCTCCTGTGACATCGCCTGCGCCCAAGGTGTGTGTTGTATGAGCATGTCTGTGTGTTCACTTCCATTTTGCTGTGCATGCTGGGATCCCTAGTGATGTTCCTATTTGTGATGCTTGCTGAGTTGACCTATGTTCCCCCAAAGTCTTCTCCCTGGGTTCTCTGTGATGTGGGTGCATGGCACATTACTGGTCATCAGGGTGTCACCCATAGGTTTGTTTGCTGTCAGGGCTGAGTTTGTGGGCAGACGCTGATGAGTCACAGTCAGGATTCCCCTTGGCACTTGTTGTTTACACCTGTCATGTGATTTCCGGTTTGTGTTAGCTTTCATTGGTTGTGACACGTTGTGTGTGTGACTGCTGGCACTCCTCAGGGTCAAGGCTGCAATGTTGGTAGTTGTCTATGTGTGTTCTTTGTGGGTGACCTTGGCTTCTTCATTGGTGTGTGACTGTGGCTGGGATCCCATTGGTTGGTGTGGTATTGCCGTCATGTCCATGTACAGCGTAGTGTGCAGTGTGTCAGACATTCAGGAGTCTTGTTGAGTGGCCATGTGTGATGCGTTTCTGCACCTTGGTTCCCGTCACCCCCTGGGATTGTCATGGGTGCATGTGCAATGTCACCAGTGCATGTGAGCTTCACTGCTGCACATTGTTGGAGGTCGAGGTGTGTGGTGTTGAGTGTGTGCAGATGAGAGTTGTTGCCCGGCTAGACCCCTGCCTCCATGTTGGCCTTGGCTTACTGGCCGTGCTGATTGATTTGTGCTTGTGTAGGTGTGATGGTAGTTTGTTGCTCAGGACACATGACTGTGGTTCACAGTGTGAACGACATCTAGCTTTGTCATCACAGTGGGATTGTAATGCAGCCCAGGGTCACCACATTGTGGGGGCCCTGGGGGTAGTGCTGTGGTGTCTCTGTGTCTTGCTGTGTCAGTTGCTGTTCCTACATGCTTGTGTGACATGTGTGATTTGTACTCCCTCTCATCTGACAATGCCTGATTGCCCACATTGAGGATTTGGTTCCATGAGTTACCTTTGTGTGGCACTGTATGCACATCTGTGTAATTGGTATTCAGGCCTCCTCATGTGTTGTGTGGTTGCCTGGGGACACTGGTACCCCCCCTCACCTGTTGTGTTTGATGTGCAGTGTGGGTCTGCCTGATTGTGTTTGTTCATCTGCACCACTGCATTGGCATATCTTTAGTGTGCCATTGGCTGTATGTTGTTTGGTGTGTTTCCCCTGCTGTCCCTGGGACTCCTAGGTCATCAGTCAGCACAATGATCATTGTTTGTGTGTCCCATTGCTGCCATGGTATGGTATCTGTTCACCTCACATCTACAGTCTCCACAGGGTATCTGCATTTGTGTGCCCATTGGTGCAAATATGTGGGTCTGCATTCTGATGGTCACTTCTGTCATTGTGTCATTGATGAATGTTGACAGTGTCAGCCCCCATGGGTGATGTTTGTCTGCACATGGCCAAAGGTATGTCTTATTTGCACTGCACTGTTTGCCTCCCCCAATCTATGTTGCTATGGGACACAAGCACTACTTTGCCACTGATGTGTTTGTTGTTCTGTGACCAGGAATCATCCATGCAGTTTGGCAGTTGCAGCTTTTTCTTTGTCAACACTTACATTTTGGTCACTGTGATGATGGGGGTTTGGACCCCATTGCCACAATGTTCAAAATGTGCTTCAGCTATGGACCCCACACTTACATTTTGGTCACTGTGATGATGGGGGTATGGACCCCATTGCCACAATGTTCAAAATGTGCTTCAGCTATGGTCCCCACACTTACATTTTGGTCACTGTGATGATGGGGGTTTGGACCCCATTGCCACAATGTTCAAAATGTGCTTCAGCTATGGACCCCACACTTACATTTTGGTCACTGTGATGATGGGGGTTTGGACCCCATTGCCACAATGTTCAAAATGTGCTTCAGCTATGGACCCCACACTTACATTTTGGTCACTGTGATGATGGGGGTATGGACCCCATTGCCACAATGTTCAAAATGTGCTTCAGCTATGGACCCCACACTTACATTTTGGTCACTGTGATGATGGGGGTTTGGACCCCATTGCCACAATGGTCATGGCCTGCTTGCATTGTGGGGGCCACACACATTTATGTGTGGCACATGTGATAGGGGGTCACATTGTATGTTCAAAGTCATGTTCAGTGTTGTAGGCATTTGACACAGTCTACACACGCTTGTCATGGTGTTGGGGGGATGTCTTTATGTTGCATTCTTTATGTTGGTGTGTGCTTGTTGTGTCATGTATTAGCCATCATGTGAGTGGGGGTGTTGTTGGTGGTAGGCATCCAGCCCCCCATGGTTAGATGGGGGCTGTGGTAGAGGTGGTAGTAGTGGTAGGCATCTGTCACCCCCTGGGTAAGGGTGGTAGTAGTGACAGGCATCCAGCCCCCATGGGTAGAGGTGGTAGTAGTGGTAGGCATCTGGCACCCCCTGGGTAAGGGTGGTAGTAGTGGTAGGCATCCAGCCCCCATGGGTAAGGGTGGTAGTAGTGACAGGCATCCAGCCCCCATGGGTAGAGGTGGTAGTAGTGGTAGGCATCTGGCACCCCTGGGTAGAGGTGGTAGTAGTGGTAGGCATCTGGCACCCCCTGGGTAGAGGTGGTAGTAGTGGTAGGCATCTGGCACCCCCTGGGTAGGGGTGGTAGTAGTGGTAGGCATCTGGCACCCCTGGGTAAGGGTGGTAGTAGTGGTAGGCATCTGGCACCCCTGGGTAAGGGTGGTAGTAGTGACAGGCATCCAGCCCCCATGGGTAGAGGTGGTAGTAGTGGTAGGCATCTGGCACCCCTGGGTAGAGGTGGTAGTAGTGGTAGGCATCTGGCACCCCTGGGTAGAGGTGGTAGTAGTGGTAGGCATCTGGCACCCTCTGGGTAGGGGTGGTAGTAGTGGTAGGCATCTGGCACCCCTGGGTAAGGGTGGTAGTAGTGGTAGGCATCCAGCCCCCATGGGTAGAGGTGGTAGTAGTGGTAGGCATCTGGCACCCCCTGGGTAGAGGTGGTAGCAGTGGTAGGCATCTGGCACCCCCTGGGTAGGGGTGGTAGTAGTGGTAGGCATCTGGCACCCCTGGGTAGAGGTGGTAGTAGTGGTAGGCATCTGGCACCCCTGGGTAGGGGTGGTAGTAGTGGTGAGCATCTGGCACCCCTTTGTAGAAGTGGTAGTAGTGGTAGGCATCTGGCACCCCTGGGTAAGGGTGGTAGTAGTGACAGGCATCCAGCCCCCCATGGGTAGAGGTGGTAGTAGTGGTAGGCATCTGGCACCCCCTGGGTAGGGGTGGTAGTAGTGGTAGGCATCTGGCACCCCTGGGTAGGGGTGGTAGTAGTGGTAGGCATCTGGCACCCCCTGGGTAGAGGTGGTAGTAGTGGTAGGCATCTGGCACCCCCTGGGTAGGGGTGGTAGTAGTGGTAGGCATCTGGCACCCCCTGGGTAGAGGTGGTAGTAGTGGTAGGCATCTGGCACCCCATGGGTAAGGGTGGTAGGCATCTGGCACCCCTGGGTAAGGGTGGTAGTAGTGACAGGCATCCAGCCCCCCATGGGTAGAGGTGGTAGTAGTGGTAGGCATCTGGAACCCCCTGGGTAGAGGTGGTAGTAGTGTTAGGCATCTGGCACCCCCTGGGTAGAGGTGGTAGTAGTGGTAGGCATCTGGCACCCCCTGGGTAGAGGTGGTAGTAGTGGTAGGCATCCGGGCCCCTATGTGTATATGTGGCATTGGTGATGGCCATCCCGCCCCTATGGTGCTGCTGTTGCTGGTGTAAGTAATTTCTGCATCCCTCTGTGTGTGTGTGATATGTCGGGTACGTGTAGTTTGTTTTTGTGGTTGGTGTCTGACTTACCTTCTGCGCCGTACGCGTCCGTGCCTGTTCCGGTAGTAGATGTAGAATATTGGTAGGATCGGCACGATGGGATTCATGGTTGGTTCGTCTCGTTCGTCTTTCTCGTTGCTTCACCTCGTCCTCGTCGCTGGCGTGTTCGTCTCGTAGCCGTGGATCGTGTTGTGGCGCAAATCGGAGTTTATGTGCGCCTCTCCCGGATGCTTTGATGTGCCGTGCGTAGCGACGGGTTCGGCGCGTACGGGAAGCGCATCGTACTTGTCCGGCCGGACGGGGCTGCATTTTGGCTTCCGTGCGACTCGATTCTGCGTTTACGGATCCGGCTCGGTCGGGGAACAGGACCTGGATTGGGTGAGTACGACTGGGTCGGAATCTATGCTGTTGTACGCATCGTACTTGCTCGTTCGGAATGATGTGCGGTTCGGTCGGGAAACAGGCATTCGCATGGCTTTTTTCCCGACCGAATGATGTTAGGTGCACCTCCGACCGAGATCGGAATCGGCCCCTTATTGTGTGCGATTCCTTTTACTGTGTACAGTCTTACAATGAATATTTGCAGTACTGGGTTCAGAACGAGCTCAAATATGCAAAAGGTGGCACAATTAACCACTTAACCGCGGCGGCAATTCCGCCGCGGTGCGGCGGTTTTATTGAGTGGGCGGGGCCGCGTCGGCCAATGGACGTGCGCAGCACTACGGAGGTAGTGCTCGCGACGGCCGTTGGCCGACAGAAGCAGCGAAGGGGTTAAGCATAAAATGCTATGGGAACAGGTAGTGGAGTTCAAAACCGAACTACCGAGGGCTCACATGATACATACACCAAGTCATCAGCATGATGGCGTTCACGTTGAAGGGAATTCATTGGCTGATGAAGCTGCAAAGGGGGCTGTACGCCCGGCTTCCGTAGCTGCAATCACTCGTACTAAAACGAGAATAAACGGTGAGATTATGGTAGCTATTAATGCAACCCGCAAAAACAGCGGAACAGTACCAAAAAGGTTTCCACTCAAGTACTCCTACAAGTTAGATGCCAATAACATTCCATATGCTCAGATTCCTGGAGTGGGGGATAGAGTAATTCCAAATATAGATCGTAGGTTCGGTTTAATACTAGCAGCACACAAAGGGATAGGTTCTGCTCATGCAGGAGTTATGGCGACTGTTTCCTTATTGAAACAACGCTACTGGTGGCCTGGTTTAACAAAGCAGACTAAAGACTATGGGGCCGATTCCGATCTCGGCCGGTAGGGCTCCGAATCGGATTCGGCTTAACCGGATCCGATTCGGAGCCCTATTGCCCGACCGATTCGTACGCGCGTCCGGGCGAGCGAGTACGATGCGAAATCGCCGACCGACTCGTTTGAGCGTCCCGACCGCTCCGACCGACTCGTTCCCGGGTCTAACCGCACCGACCGACTCTCTCGGACTCGACTCGCACCGCGCAATTGAGACGTTCCCCGGCCAGGTAAGTACGATGCGCGCCGCGAGCAGTCCGACCGACACGCGCCGTCCGGCTCTTAAGAGCAGTCGGAGCCGTACTTTGTGGGTCCGTGTCGGACCCCCCTGTACGCGTAGCCGTGCGAGTCGCACACAGGGGGGACCCATGGGTCCACCCTACCTGTGCGTGTACGGCGCGAGTCGCTTCGCCGCGCACACGCTGTAGGGGGCGCCCTTGTCCGCCTCGCACCCATTGAGTCAATGGGAGCCCGCGTACACGTTGTACGACCGGCTCCCATTGACTTCAATGGGAGTCCGACCGACTCGAGTCCGATGGCATACGCGCGCTTCGTACTCGTTCGGTCGGGCTGCACGGGTCCGATTCGGTCGGAAATCTCTCCGGGTCCGGCTCGGTCGGAGAGATTTCCGGCCCGAATCGGAATCGGCCCCTATGTCTTGAAATGCGAAATCTGTTAGCAGATGAAGGGTTCCACCGCAACACGTCCTGCGCAGACACCATTGTTAATAGCTGACAAACCACTAACGTGTGTCTACCTGGACCACTGCGGCCCCTTAAAAAGAGATGGGGCTAAAAGATATATCATGGTTGCAGTGGATTCCTGCTCGAGGTTCATATGGGTGTGGCCCCAGCGCTTGGCTGATGGACAAACTGTTATAAAAGATTTGCGAGTCTTCATAGGGACATACGCAATTGGCAAATTACATTCTGACCAGAGCCCTGCATTTAGCTCTAGAGCTTACAAGGAGGCCATGCAAGGATTGGGTGTAGCATTGAGGTACTCATCTCCGTACCATCCCGAGGGAAATTCGGTAGTGGAGAGAAAAAACCGAGACTTAAAGCAATCTTTAACAGCTAGAGTATTAGGCACGGGTGAAAGTTGGGTAAAACATCTGTATGGAGTTCAGGGTGCACTTAACAACATGCCAAGAAGTTCTCTAGGGGGTGTCACTCCATATGATGTCCTATTTGGGACAAGAAAGTTGGTACCTGATCTTGATTGTGAAGCGCAGTGGCGGATGAAAAACCTTTTGACATCCATGATCGTTTGACTGTTTTACAGGATCTAAATGAATCCAGGACACAACAAAGTAATGTCCACCTGAAATAGACTGCCACTGGGGAAGTCAAATCAGTCACGACAAGACCTGTCTGGATCCCTAAAGTCGGGGATCTGGTCAGAGAGAAAATAGCGGACAAGAAAGAAGTTGGGCCATCATACAGAAAGCCTGCACCGGTCCTAGCAAATGAAGGAACAAGAACTGTACTTCTACTGCCTCTTGCCGGAAAAAAGGAGAAAAGATTTGTCTCAATTGACTTATCAAACCACATTATGTGGCCGATACTAAGCAGTAGGCCACGTGGACTCCAAAGTAGCAGACTCCCTCCTCTCGCTACAATCCAAGAAGTTCAAACGGAAAGACTCATCACGTTCGAAGAGCCTCCAACACGGAATGAAGGACTAAGCAACAATGCTATGGAACTCGTTCCTCTTGAACCTGAAGTTCAAATTCAAAATCAAACTCAAAATAACGCACAAGTTGCTATTCGACCAAATACAGACGTTCACGTCAACATACCTCGACAAGAGCAAAGAACGATTTCAACAAATCCTGATACAATTCCAACAATTGATCGAACTGCTTCTGGCTACTTCATAAACTTTGATATGTTTTCGGATCCAAGTGACCCTGAAACGACGCCAGCCAAAAAATCACGCAAACAGCAAATAAAAGACTTTCTGAACTTTTTTTAAAAAACTTACCTGGTGTCACCCTGGGTAGAACTATGGATAAGCACCGGGATACTTTTCTTTCTTTTCTGGGTAGCCTTGGTAATAGTTTTTAGGATGCTTATTAATGGGAAATACATTCGGCAAAGCTCTGCTGCCCAAGAAGTGAACTTACTTTTAAAACCACACCAATCATCTCATCGAGAACAAAGAGACTTGTCATCAGTGAACATTACAGCAGTTCCTATACCTGATGGTATAGTGTGGGACAAGGCTGATTTCAATATATTTGGCCCGACTGAAATTTTGAAAATTCCGCATTTATTTAAAATATCATTAAGTGATATCATTACCTCAAGTACATTTTCCGATGATTGGGATTCTGAAACTGTTAATAACATGTTGTCTGATTTGGAAAAATCTGCTGCGTTTTCCAATAGTGAAACATTGGAAGACACATCAGACTATGAATCAATGTATTGTTATCAGCATTATGATCATCATTTTCTGCATAAATCTGCAAATCCTAGAAATGTGTTCACATACCACCAGTGGGAACATTGTCCAACACCGCTGAAAGGCAGTTCAAAAACATTTGCACAGAAGTTTCCATATTTTTCAGGGTTTAATATGTCTGACCCAGCCTCATATTTTTATAAGGTTGCACCAACGTCAGCACAGAAAAATATGTTAACAAACACCAAACAGATTTACTCTGCATCCTTTATTACCCAGTTGTCTGAACAAGGTTACGACTTATGGAAAAACACCATAGACTCAAAATCAGTCTGGGGTACTAGAGAATGGCAGGTGCAGGGGTTAGAAGCTTTGTTTAGAGCATGTCTCATCCCTCAGCAGATCATGTTTTTAAACGAGACAGTGCAACAGACGTCTTGCCTTGGACTAGCCAAGAACAAAGACTTGAACACACCTCAAGTGCCAACTCCATCAAACACCGAGGGAAACGAAACATCACAAACATTAGATGACATCATACAATACAATAGATCAGACCCCCATTGGAAGAAATGGTTGATTTGGCCCACAGACACAAATGGTTGTCAGGAAAGATTTATGGGTAAAACCGAAGGGTTCACAATTCATAGGCCGGATCCGCTCTATGTACAGAGACAACACCCAGGGGTAGTGACGTCATACAGTGTTGGGAAGTTGTGCCTTAATTGGCCAGAAACCTCGACACTCACAGAGGTGAAACAACACTTATCCTTACTCACACAAGACATGGATCTTAGGGATTTTTTACTAGGTCCTAGGAAACCACGCCAAAAATGCTTCATATATGCTGGCATTTATGCTGCCTACAATGAAAATTGGAAAATATCCCAACAAGAGGCCGCAGAAAGAATACGGGAAATAGACAGTATTAACTTAGAGAAATCTCTAGCAGTGGTAGACAATGGGTTAACAACATTGACCTCCAGGATATATTCCTTAGGCAACATTGTATCTTCTGTGATAGACATTCTAGAACAAGATTTGGCCATATTACAACACAGGCAATCTCAGTTATGTTCTATTATGTTATTGAGCTGGACGCTGCAATCTTTGCGTGCAGGCTATGTGCCTTGGCGTTTTATCAACAGTACGCCTCTGTTTTCTGAATACAATCTGACAGATAAACAGATAGAAATGGCACAAAGGAGAGTGAAATATACAATGCTGCGTATTGAAAAACTGGATAGATTACCATTCACATGGCGGAATCGCCGTCTACAGAATGGCTAATCCATGGCCACATAACTCTACCGGTCACTACTTTTCAATTTCAATATTGCCTTGAACAAAAGCAGGCAGGAAAATATGGAAAAATGGGTAAGGAGTACATTAAGGAATCTTGGGAAGTACCATACAGATTTCGATGCCGGAGTGGGGATCGAGAAGTTTTTCTCAGTGGTACAAACTGTGAGAGCGGTTTAAGTGGATCACTCATATGCCAGGATATAATGTTGCACGGAGCTTGTAATGGTTCTGTAGCAAACCTGTCCTGTCATTTGAAGGGTGCCCCAGCTGCAGTGATTACTACAGCATTCAGGCTACTTTCAAATGAGAGTTACTTGATGCATGACAGTCAAGGCTGCTGTGGCATCCTCCCGGGCATCGCATATCTGGTAACCGTGAGCTCCAGGGTTACTTGTATGCAAGTATTGTTTCCACCCACCCATACAGTCAGGGAGGTGCCGTTATGGCCTTTACTGAATGTTTCCTTAATACGGTTTAATACTCTAAGCAGAATGAAAGCCATGCTTCTACAGAAGTGCGTGCCCTTAACCTCCGCTCGAGAGACTTTTGATCTCCAGATCGCAAGGTCTTCAGCTGAGATACAGGCGCTTATTAATACTAACTGCCCTTTCCATTTCGTAGAAATGATGAATCGTATCTTTAACATGTCTGATACGACT
This sequence comes from Calotriton arnoldi, assembly GCA_963921515.1. NCBI lineage: Eukaryota > Metazoa > Chordata > Amphibia > Caudata > Salamandridae > Calotriton > Calotriton arnoldi. Next base: position 230,291 of record CAWUFW010017312.1, on the reverse strand, counting down.
GGCATTGTCCACCTATTTAAGACCATAGGTTCTGGACTTCTAAGCACTTTCAGACGGTACTTGGAGTTATACCAAACTTCATACACTCCATATTCAGAAACATCTTTGGAGGACTTCCGCTGATCCTGTTTCTAATAGCAGGTATCCTTATTGTTATTTTTCTGATACGCAATGGACATCCCAGTCACCAAGGAGATGGAAAGAGTGCTCCTGGAGCGGAAATACCGCAATCGAATGGTACAACACCTAGGCACGCCTCGCCTGAGAGAACTAAGTGCGTCTTGGTTCCTGTCATTTCGACCAGTCTGTTCTGTCCTGTCCTCCGATGCCTGTTTTGCGGAGAAGAATGCGTGTTAGACCTTTGTTTGACACTCCCATCATGTACGCAACCGAAAACGGCCCATGTTCTGCAGTGTCCTCAGTGCATTTCAATGTTGTTGGCGGCATTCCTTGAGCCACCACAGGTTGTAACTACACCTTTTGGTATGAACACCGGCTCCTCCACTGGCACCCAGGCTTTGGACGACGCTCAGGCTGTCACAGCACTGGCTACGGACAGTGAGGAACATCATCTGTGCTCAATTGACATTCTTTGTGAGGTGTTACAGGGGCCGTCTACTGCGGAAGCAAGCAACGGAAATGATGCGTCTACCAGCCAGGACACATAAATATTTTGACTCATTTTGGCCCGTCGTGTGCTGGATAAAAATTCGCCCTTTTAATAACAAGCTCAATTTGGAACTCAGATACAAAATTGACATTCCTTTTCATTTTTGGGCATGAATGGCTTTCTAAGGCTTATTGTGTTTCGCACTATAACTACAGACACTTTTAAAGCTATAGTTTGCAAGCATTTTTTTCGTTACACATTTTAAGGTTTTTTTTAGACTTTTTTAGACGTTTTTAAACATTTTAGCAAAAGAAATGTTTTTACTTTAGTGCGTACCAATGTCTAGTTAGAATGGTAATACAATAGAGGAGTGGGTGTTATATTCCATATAGGTACCCTATATAGGCGCAGGTAACACTGCAACCTTTCACCTATATCCTTCCCTAGATTTCATACATAACGGTTCATAGGGACTGACCTTTTACCTAGATACGACACTGCATTCAGAACGCGGGTTTTCCCTGGTTCACTACTCATACATTTTGCATCAGGCTTCTTGGAAGCACAGCAGGACGAACATCTCCTGTATAATATCTATGTTAAAGTTCAGGCCTGATGTCATCCTTTAGGCCGACACAGTAATGCAGCAAGGTAGGACCCCTGGGGAGACCTATGGGTATATATACATCATGTCTTGCTTAGACAGACAGAGGAGACCGTGACTTCCCGGCTGACACACTGACCAGAGACGCTGAGGTTCCTGCATGCAGACGCTCCAGCTAGCAGTAGTCTAACATCCCTCACGGGTTGTCCAACTCGAGACCAGGACGGGGTCCCATATTCTCTAACTCTCAGGTAATGGGGTGGACTAGATCCTAGAGGGATTCTTGTCATAACACTTACATAGATGCTAGGTACATTTAGGTACATCTAGTTAGGGAGACATCGTAGGAGTACGCACCTTTTATCATGTGTTTTATGTACTTGTTTATATCCATGATTTCTGCAAAATGGTTGAACTCTACCATCATTTTACTTTCATAATATTGATAATCATATATCTCTGCTACTGTCTAATGGTTGTTGCAGCTCATATACTTTACACTAGAATAACAACTGTTCATTAAATACTTATTGAAACGCCCAGACTGTTTATTCTGTGTATCTCTCTGAGACAAACTAAGTAAGCACGAGTGACTGAGCGAAAAGTAGTAGTATATTGTTTCCACGATCCTGGGGGATCAGGGTTGTCATGTTCTGAGGTTGCCAAGAACTATTCTCTCCCCAATAAGAGGAGACTCTAGTGGCACTGTGAGCTAGCTAATACAGAACAGTCTAGCGTATCCGGTGGGGGTGCTCGGAATCCGTCCGCCACCAAACCCCCAGTTTATGTTATCCAAACGCACAGATCCTGCATAGGTAATATAGGAACTACACGACAGCCTCCTCCCAGCTACGGAATCCAGACCCTGACAGAGCCAGCGGGGAAGTCTGGGTTACTAATGATGGGCAAGAGGGATGAGACAACAGGTGTTGAGTGACGGCTACCCTATCCAAGGCCTCAACCGTCACCATCACCACCACTGGTGAGATGTAGACCCTCGGAGGCCTGTGTTTTTTTGGGAGCCAAGGAATCTTTCAGATATGGATCCCAGCTATGCTTTGGTCAATGAGGCACAAGTGTTTCTCTGTCTGGGTTCCATTCCATTCCTCTAAATACTGCACTTGGGCTGCTAGATAATAATGGGAGAGATGAGGTACTCCAAAGCCACCCTCTGCAGTGGGCAGGTTGGCCCTCTTCCATGCCATGCATGTTTTTTTGCTGTCCCAAATAAAGGTCACAATTATGTGTTGCAGCTTATCTAGGAGGCAAGAAGGCAGACTAAGAGGAAGAGCCTGCATGACATATAGGATTTTTAGCAGCAAAGTCATTTTTACCGCCTCCAGCTTGTACACTCATGAGAGGCTCCATTCTTTGCAAGAATGGGTATTGATGACTGCCGTGCGCAGGACGTATAAGTACTTGCCTTGTGCTATTTGCCCTAAGGTTGGATAGATTTTGAATCCCAAATAAGGTATCCAATGTGCCTCCCACAGGATTGGATAGAGTCATTCCAGTTGCACCTTATCTGCCTAGGAAATGGTAAGATTTAAGTCTTTCTGTATATTGTCCTTAAAGCCGGATACACTGCCAAAGGCCTCCAGCTCCTGTAAAAGAGCCTACAGGTAGGATAGGGACTGGCTGAGAGCCACCAGGGCATCGTCCACATATAGCACTAGCTTATGTTCATGGCAGCCAATGATGATGAATTTTATCTTGGGGTTGGTCCAAATACGCTCAGCTAGGGATTCCCTATAAAGGGCTAATACGAGCTGGTACAGTGGACATCCCTGGTGGATGCCTCTAGCCACCACCAGCTCTGTGGTGGGAGTCTGTTGACCCTCATGCGGGCAGTGAGGTTCACATAGCTGAACCATATCTATGGCTGAAAATGAGGTCCTAGACCTACCCCTTCCAGAGTGTGCTTCAGGAAGGGCCAATGTACCTGGTTGAATGCCTTCTCTATGTTTATTGACAAGAGAAGGGCAGGAGAGTGGGAGTGGGCTACTTTATCGAGGAGGTGAAGAAGATGCTTAATATTATCACTACAGTGTCTCTCCAGAATAAAGCTGGATTGATCTAGATCTATGAGACCTTGCTTGTAGGGACTGAGGCACAAAGCTAAAAAACCTGTGAAGAGTTTGGTAATGACATTAAGCAAGAATATCGGCCAATACGAAGAGCAGAGGGTGGGGTCCTTTTCAGGTTTGGGCAGCACTGTGAGCACATCTTTGCACATGGTGTCAGTCAGTGTTTCTGTCTCATTGAAGGATTTATTTAAGAGGACAAGGATTGGTGCAAGTTGGGCAGAAAAAGATGAGTGTGAGCCAGTCCTGCCCCAGGGCCTTCTTGGGTGGCAGGCGTGCTATAGCTGATAGGACCTTATCAGTATAGATATTGGCCTCCAACAGGGATGCCTCCCTCACCAGCAGGCCAGTAATGTGTGCTGAAGTTAAATAAGATAGAGCCTCTTGTGGGTCCACTTCTTCTGCTGTGTGAAGGTCTGTGTATAAGTGTTCAAACACCCTGACTATTCCTTCTTGATGATCACTTTATGCCCCTCTCTAACCGAATCTCTGAAATCCTAATTTTAAGAGTCTGAGCTTACAAGCAAGGAATATTATGCCTCCTGCAAAATATGTCTGCTTGATGCAAATGAGGGCGTACTCCGCCTTGTCTAAATCTGGGGCCTTCAATTGTTTCTTTGCAAGTGCTATCTGAAGTCACAGCCTGTGTGCCCCTGTGCATGCATGTGCCTCTGCAAGTTATTTCACTCAAGCCTCTAGGGAAGAGCGTTTGTCCCTCCTGTCTTTGTTTAATCTTGCAGAGATCTCTATGAAGGTTCCTCCTAATCACAGCTTTCAGTGTGTCCCAGAGGAGGGAGGAGGACGTGGTGGGAATATCATTAATTTGGAGAAAGTGTGTAATTGTCTTACAGAACACCTGCTGTGTTGAACCATATGTGAGGAGTTCATTATTAAGGCGCCATGTTCTGGGTGGGATAGGGGGCCCATGAACGCGGAAGGACATTGTGAAAGGGGCGTAGTCAGACAAAGCATAGGCACATATATATCTGCTTGAGTTAAAGCAGCTGTAAGGCTTGCGGTAGCTAGAATGTAATCTAGTCGAGCATATGTTTGATGCGAGGAGGAAAAGAAGGAGCACACCTGTTAAGTGGGGTTCCGTGCCCGACAAATGTCTGTGACGCCTACATTGGGAGGAATGAGCGGACGCATGTAGGCTTGCCTTGAGGGATGCACCTTGATGAAGAGGCGGAAGTAATGTCGCAGAGGGAGTGTCTGGCCAAGCAGCAAGCCGGCTGGGTCGCCCTGGCTGACCGTGGGTCTGAAGATTGAATAGGAGGGTGCCTGACCAGCCAGAGGAACCAACGTCACCAACCCCCCTGGCCCCTGGCTCCCGGCTCCGTGATTTCAGGCAACAGCCTCCAGTGGCCGGCCACAGCGAGCCCAGCCAGTGTGGGCGGCGTCAGCGGGTTCACCACCCAGGATCCGCAACTTGGACTGGCTGCATTCCTGAGGCCAGGACCAAGACTGATGGAAGCGCCGAGGGGGGCTCTATGAGTGCAGAGTGCAGAGCACAGAGCAAGGAGCAGTGAGCAGGGAGGCTAGTTCCTTGGGGGAGGGGTCAAACTAAACGGAAGCGGTCTGCGCTTTCTTTGCCATTTCACCGTGGGCACGGGCAAGAGCAGAGCAGCGCACAGCAGCGGCCGTGAGCAGCGGCAGACGTACAGAGGTTGCCGAGGCCAATCTGACTAGGCCGCAAGCTCATGCAGTAAGCAGGAGGTGGAGTTCCACGGCTCCTCCATCTGTGCAGTGTATGCCAATGCGGCCTGCTACCCAGGAGGTCCGAGGTCCCGTAGCAACCAGCCGCAACCTGCAAAGAACCAGAGCCCTAGGTCCTGCCTGGGTTGTTCTGCCTCAGCAGCTCCACCAGACAGCTATCCACACTGCTACCCGCACTACTACTATGTGCCTCCATCTCGCCTCACCTCGCCTAGCCTACCCCAGCCTTACTGCATCTCTCCTGCTTTGACGCTGCTGGCGGGAGGCTGACGGGCTGAGCTGATCGCCCAGCTCCACTGAAGCCCATATAGGTGGGGAGTCTCTGAGTGCCACAATCCAGAAAATCAGGACAAAAGGCGACAAGCACTCCGGGCACTCCTGCTCCACAACATCTGACGCTTGTGCAAACTTGCGGATGCCTATGGAGGTGAGCTAGGGTGCCAGGGATTGGCCCACCTGCGAGTTACTCGACCTAACCTGACCAGACCCCCGCAGCCCTCACAGTCCCCCGCAGGGTCCAGGAACTCAATGCGGGGAAGGATCGGGGGTCACTGGTAGCAGTGGCGGCACTGCTGGCAATTGGAGGCTGGCAAATGGAGGCCAGAGATCAGAGGTTGGCGCTTGAGGTGGGGAGGAGACAGCTTGCCTAGGAAGCAGTGTGGCCCAGGAGCACCACTCCATCCACTTCTTCTCATCCCTGCCACAGGGGTGCATCCCCCAGGACGTACTGCAATTGCAACTGTAAGCGAGTGTGGCAGCTGCAGTCAGCTGACACAGAGAGCGAGCACCCACCAGCTGTGGAGGCAGCCCAGACAACACCGGGTGCAGGCTGTGGCCCGGCCAGGGGAGCCCCACTCACCACAGTCCCCGTCAATGCCTCAGCTATTCTCTGCACCCATAGCTCCCACAGGGGACAGCCACCCTTCAATGCTCCTGCTTTCAGTGCCCCAGCCAAAGAACTGAGGGTACTACAGCCCTGCAAAAGGAAACGAGGAAAAGAAGGAAAGGTGGGCCAAGGAGTTACTCCCTGCCTTAGAAAGATGCTCTAACCCCGGACACCCAACCATCTCCGTGGGGGCAGGCTCCTGGGAAGAGCACAAAGCGTGAGCCAGCTGGCCAGCTATTTAATCCGCCCAAACATCATCATCACTTCATAGCCCTACACTACACCAGCCCCCAGGCATCGCAGAAGAAGAGCAGAAGAGACAGAGTGAGGGCAAGAGCAAGGATAAAGTAGGACAAAGGAAGGAGCACCATCCCAGTGCACTAACCAGCGAGGAAAAAGCAATGCTAATGGAAGGGAGACCACCGATCACCTAATGAGGTCTGGAAGAACCAGGGTGGTGGTTCCCACTAAGCCGGAGGGGAAAAAAGGGAGAGAGGAGAGACACGCCCCACCACTCAACACAGTGCACATACCTCACTAATCATAACAGAGCCAGAATCAAAGAACAGGGCGCCGCTAAGCAGTGAGGGGGTGGTCTAAATCATCAAGCTCATACAATTCAACCGAAAATATACACAAAATTTAGCTTCATTAAAGATGTAGGCTCTGCTCTCTACTCAAGTAACGCCACCCTCAAAGGTTTGCAGATCCCCCTGCAACCTCTACAACCACCCTTACCCCTCACAATGCCACAAGAGGAAGTTTTTCCAACCACGGAAGACACAGCCTGTCTATTTTCTCACAGTCAATCAACAGCAAAGCCTTCCGTCTCAACACTGCTCACAATGGCCCAATCCACACATCCTCCTCTCCACCCCAAACAATCTGTGGCAACAAACGCCACATGCACCACAACAATCCAAAATCTGTCTCCAATCGGGCAACCAGAAACCTCGATAACAATTGAACATCAACCAGCACAAGAACAAAACGAGGCTCAAGCCGCAACACCCCCAGCATTTACACTAGCATCACCCTTGCCTACAGAGGTGGGGCATGCACATCTTGCACAGTCAATAACTAATTTAAAGCCAACAGACCCACGGGGTGTATGCAAGAGGTAACCTGCTACAACCATTCCCTTACAGGATCCAAGTGCACCAAGAGGAGCATGCAGAACCACCAGCCAGAACTCTAACTAGAAGCTGTCCCCACCCCATCACCAAATGATGGCTATACTACTTCGGTCTTGATGCCCCGGCCCCCAAATGCCAACTGATCAACTCCAGCAGCAGGCTGGCTGCCCTCCTGCTCCGGTAGACTACACGCAGGGACGGTTGAGATTGATGATCCAATTCACCAGGACGAGGGGCGGGCGACCCTCTCTTATCTGAACACACAAGAATGGGAGGACATGTTAGCCGCCTAATCGCCAGATCACCAATATGGGGCACTTCCGGCTAAGGTGCCCCAAATTAACACAGCCGGCCTCTGCCATGCCCCCAAGCGGAGGGGACCAAGGATGAACCCAAGGGGAGCGTGACCACCAAAGAACAAGCCAGCAGTGAATGGGTCTCCCTCCTAAACCATGCAACTGGCCATGGAAGCGCTCCAATATCAGTCCGATAAGATGGACATCCAGCTTTCCCTATTAAACACCCTGGTACTTTTCAATGCGGGCATTGACGAGAAATTGGGGGATCTTAATGGCCTAATATGGAGAGCCCAAACTGAGGTTCGACTCAACTGCAGTTGTAGCCATATAGTGGATAAACTATCTACACTCTCCTCAATGTTAAACAGCATGCTAAAGGACCTGAGAATTGTATCAACAGCCCCCACATGTATGCCTCCTACAGGCATGAACACAGCTTCCGGTCCAGTCTGAGGACAGCAAGGCAATTTCAATAACCGGGAACCACTACAGAACTGTCAGCAGGTGGGTTCAGACACCCCAAAAACCTTAGGGCCCACAGGAACCTCTAAAGAATCACCTGCGATGCTTCAAGCAGGAACCCACACCTCAGAGCTCAAAGCTAAGCAACGCCGGCAGCAGAAAATGAAAGGCCAAAACCAGAAAAACTACCCAAACAGAACAGCCTTTTCCCCCAATTTCTCCCAACAGCGCACTAAAGCAGACACTAAGCTGTGCGATTTAAGTGTTCAAAACAAAGTCTCGCAAACACCTGATAATCAATTCAACTGAGGAGGCACGTCTCCCCTGCAAAACATCAGATGGTCACTCATGGAAAATGAAAATAGGGCCTTGTCATCACACAAGACCGCTCCTCACAGAAATAGCCTTCATCCGGTCCAAGGTCCAGATCACATCCCAGGGCCCCTCAACACACCTACCACTCCAGCACAGCCTTGCCCAGCAGTAGCAAGGGAAGAGTACTTAACAGCATCAGTGCCAGTAGCCTCAAGGGGCCCGGAGGTAGATAAGGACACAAGCAATGAGCTTGGACAAGAACATGCAGTCAATAAAGTTGGGTCAAACAACAGCACAAGGCAAACTGCTGAAAACTCGGCCCTACTCATTATCAAAGGACTTAGCCGGCAGCACCCAGCCCTTGCAGAACAGGGCACTCCACACTCTCCCAAGCAGCCGGACTTTGGGGCGATTACAATCAAGACAAAGACCGAGAAAGCTACACAGGGATCACCAAGTGAGGGGGAGCAAACCCAACTCAAGGAGGATATTAATCTCAACTGCCAACGTGTAAACACGCACCTTTACAGAGAGACACCTCAGCCAATACAATCCCCCAGCATCACGCAGCCTGAAACAAACTACACGCTTCTGAAGCCCGAGTACACCTCAAAAGGGAACCAGGACATTTTGAACAGAGGGAACATTCGAGATTGTTACGGGCTACCCCAAGCCTTGCGGATCTAAATTCAACTGACTTACTCTCCTTAGAGTTTATCCGTCCCACAAACCCCTCGATGCCTGAGGCCACCAGGGCTACATGGAAAACAACTATAATCACCCAGAAAGTACTAACAGAGCATCACACCTTCAAAGCCTGGGGAATTAACATCGCCCCTCACCAAAGCCCAGGTTATCCATCGCGTCTGCTAGACCCCAGTCCAATGCTTGCAGGTACGAAACCACACAGGTGCATCAACTCAGTGCTCAGAGGGGCCTTGGGGCAATCACCTCAATGGAGGGCAAGTCCGTTGGCAAATCAACAAGACAGCCCTTGGGTAGCACCAGCCCCCCGAAGTAGACCTTTAGGCCTTTGGGCGATCACTAGAACCATGACCACTCTCTTTAACACTCAATGACAATACACACAGAAGGAAAGATGCACAAGGGCTAAGAAAACCGCACTACGCCTCTGCTCATGGAATGTTAATCGCCTGTCAACAAAAATCTTGGACCCAGAATTCCTGCAGTACCTTAATTCATTCAACATAATTATGCTGCAGGAAACATAGCTTGCAGACCCGCTCCATCTTCAAAGTTTCATGTGCTTTGCTACACCGGCCATAAAGGGCGGGAAATTTGGCCTTTCCTCAGGAGGGCTGGAAACTTATGTATCCATGTCCAGCATAATGTCAGCATCGTCAGTTGGCTCTTCCTTAGCGGCCACTACAGCAGTCAAGATCATCATCTCTCTTCTAGTAGGTCAAGATGAGGCAGTGTTAGTTAACACATACATCCACCCAAAACATAAAGCAAAAGACTCAGAAAAGCTAATCGGCCAACTAACAAGTTACATAAGTGAGACAGAAACCCCAAATTATATCCTCTCAGGGGACTTGAACCAATCCCTCTTAGGAACGTCGGAGAGAAATGAAGTGCGCATCCAATCTCTACTCTGTGGCATACCGACTCAATGCGTACCCTCACATGGGAGTAAGAATCGCAAAAACAGATGTCTCCTGGAAGATTTAGAACATCTCAACTTCAGGGCTCTCAATGGAAGATTCCCTGGAGACTCCCCCCCCTGTGCCTACCCACTACTCTCCCTCATCATGCTCCATACTAGACTACACGTTTGCCAGTCTTTCGCTATTCCAACCGGAATACTTGGGTTTAGAATGGGGAACAAGGGTGCAGCAACCATCAACCACAAGAAACCTTCCTATCAGCAACAGCATCTCCCTGCAACCACCCAGAAGCGGCCATGGGCTCCATTTACACCACAAACTTTAAGAGAATTAAATTTGTGGCACCAAACATTGAGGGGCTTATTTATGAGCCCTTGCATCACTTTTGCGCCGCCGGTGCGTCACTTTTTGTGACGCACCAGTGGCGTAAAAAATGCGCCTGGTTGCGTCATATTTACAAAGTGACGCATCTAGGTAGATGCCTCACTTTGTAAACCCCCTGCGCAACATTATACCCGCGCCAGGTATAATGTATGCAAGGGGGGCGTTTTGACGCAACAAAGAGTCGTAGAAGTGATGCAGTGAAATCTATAAGATTTCACTGCGCTATTTCTTGGACGCTAATGCGTCAAAATCTTACGCCTGCCTCATGGCAGGCGTAAGACTGACGCAGAGCTCTAACAACATGGGACTTGCCCATGTGAAAGTACACATTGCTGGAGTTGCGTCACTTTTGTGACACACTCCAGCAATGCGTCACTTTGCGCCTACAGATACGTCAGAAATACTGACGTATCTGTGACTCCTTGCGACATGATGCGTCATACTGTAAATATGACGCAATCAGCATGTCGCAAGGAAGGCGCAATGAAAAGTGACGCATCGCTGTTTTCACGCAGCGATGCGTCACTTTTCATAAATGAGCCCCTGAGTCCTTGTCAACAGCAGCAATCGATCTCTTTCACTCACAAGCAACAGCAACAGCAACAAAGAGCTACATAACCAATTGTGAATTTACTGCCACACTATCAGGCCTTCACACCTCGTCACCTAAAAAAGATCTTTGCCAGGCACCTAGACAGGGAAATAGGATCACGAAATTGCTAAGGGTTCAACTAAAGGATCTAAAAAAATCAATCGACGGAACACTAAGGTCTCTGAGACACCACCCAGGGAATCCAAGCCTCCGTCTTCTCCTGTGACAACAAAGAAGCTCTCTCAAAAAGTTGAAATGGGGAATCAATAAAGATTGAGAAGAGGTGACCTGGGGAAAACTACTCCACGACATAAATCACAATGATAGCGCTCACTTCTGGAAAACGGCGAACACCATAATCTGCCCGCAGCATGAGGGTATTTCTTCACTTATTTCAGGAAACCTGGGCAAAGTTCTTAAATGAGCACTTTAATCATCAAACTATGTGTGATCAGACAACTCAGAAAAACATAACAACACTGGGGGAACGCCCCTCGGGAGCCCCATTAAAGGAGGCGACTGCACCAATTTTCCTAGACACAGATTGCACCCCTGAGCACGAGGCCAGCGCCTCAATGAAACTCTTAATAAGGCAACAGATCGCAAAAGAGAGCGAGTGGCATTCCACCGGCACTGTTCAAACAGAGGGCGGTGGAATGGGAAAGCGTCTTTCAACCTCTATTTTTGGAAGTCAGACCACTGGGTAGGATACCAGAATCATGGAAAGGCTCTACGATCGCACCGATCCACAAAGCTGTGATAAGGCCTTGCCTGGAAATTACCGTCTGGTGGCACAGATCGACACAGAGGCAAAATACTTTGCAGGCATCGTGCTAGAGGAACTTACAGCTTGGGCAGATGCTAATGAGATAATACCACTAAACCAGACAGTATTTTGCAAAACATCAGGCACAACAACAAATATCCTGGTGATTTCTCTACTCAGTGTTGCAGCTAAGACCGTGAACCTGACATTACACTTTTGCTTTAATGACTTCAATGCTGCCTTCGACAATGTTGATAGGGAAAGACTGTGGGGAAGCTGGTTTGAAGGGCATTCCACAAGCTCTTCTAAACATGCTGACACTTCTCCACACAGACATTTGGGTCCAGGTGAAATTGGGAGCGGGGACTCACCTCTCTATAAGAGTACCAACAACCAAAGGCCTGAAGCAGGATTGCGCGCTTGCGCCCACCCTGTTTGATTTATTATTGGCAGACTTACTGCAAGAATTCAACATCTGCAACTCCCATGCGCCCAGGTTGGGAGGCAAAACGCTGACCAATCTCCTGTATGCTGACGATGTAGTCCTGCTTAGTCACACCCAGGTTGGCCTGCAACACCTCCTCAACAAAATGCAGATTTACACTATAGAGAACAACCTAAAAATCAACTTTAGGAAAACGAGGACAATGTCCATTAACAACAAGAGGAAACGGCAGAGGCTCTGCACTTGGTGGGCACACAAATAGAACCAGCAGTGTACTACAAGTACTTAGGTGTCAGCATAGACAAAGAAGGATCCTTTGCCAGACAGAAAGAAGAAATCAGAAGGAAAGGGCTAGCATTAGCGATAACAATGAAAAACCTCACACCAAAACTGACGGGCCCATAATAAGTCCTCTCCTCATGGTACCACAGGCCAATATTCTCCCTACAATAAGATATGGCAGCAAAGCAATGCGGGCAGAGATGCCAAACTATTGGATAGCACCTCAGTTAAAGAGTGCAGAATCATGTTCAGTGTCCCAAAATAAACCTCACCAGCTCAAATAAGGCTGGAGTTCGGCTTACTAAAGCAATCCTTGGCCAGGCACGGTGCCTACATCATCTGCTAGAACAAGATCAGATTCTCCACCCCAAACACCGTAAACCATCTCTTATGGCAAGACCTTCAGCAGAGGGACTCATCTCCAGCAAGAACCTATCTCCAGGAATCTTTGGCAACCACCGGGCTCTCTAACCTCTGGAATACACAGATCCATCATTCAACCTATAAGAAACTGGTTTGGAAATCTCTAAACCATCTCTCACTGATGGCGGACAAGGACTCCTTCTCAGTCAGATCCCACGCCTGGATGACCCTGAACAATTACAAAACACTTGCACCTCAAAAATATTTCAACCAGGGCTACCCCAACACACTAAAAATAAAATGTTTGAGGCACCGTCTGGGTCTCCTCCCTTGCGTCCAGAATTTACCACCCTGACTGAGGGCGTCGACCCAAACTTCTTGCTGCTTGTGTGACACCGGAATAGGAGACATCTTGCATTTACTCTGCACCTGCAAGGAGCTACTGCAGGAAAGGAGACAGCTGCTAAAGGCCCCCTTCAAACAAAGGGGAATTCGCTCAAGGAGGCAAGTGGTGCTGGCATGCTTTGATCCAGGGGCCGCACATCTGGACTCATGCTAGCTGAACAAAAAATGCCACTAGCCTCCGTAAACAGAGATAGCCAGGCCACTAGCTGAAGACACTCTAGGAATACACTACACAGTGTGTACCAGCAATGAACTGAGCACCAGTCCCTCATGAATGACAATGTCACGCTTTTAACTTCACCTAAGCAACTTTCTAAATGTTTTTATAATGACCTCCATGTGGTGCTATCATTAGACATGTGTGCATTGCACTGTACCTTATTGTGCTCTTACAATTTTATCGGATGCTTTTTGTATTGCAAAGGTTTTCAGTAACCATGCAAATTAAAATAAACAACTTCTTGTAGCCAGCGAATTCCCTCATCTGAGAATGGCCATATTGGCCTGACCTCTGTGTTTATCCATCTAAGTATGTGCTTGCACAGGTTGAAGTTCCCACCCCAACAACAATATCTGCATCTACTGAGGTGGCAACAAGACCCAATGAATCAAGGATAAAGAACTCCTGATGGTCGTTGGGGGTGTACAGTGTTGTAATCGTGAAGGTCTAATTACGCTGGGAGAGCCTAAGTATGAGAAGTCTCCCATGTATTTTGGCTTGTGTGTGGGTGACCTGTCCCTGGAAGCTAGTCACCAAAAGGATAGCCATTCTTCTTCCCCAGGTCAGAAGAAAATAATTGTCTATTGAACCATCTAGTGTGCATTCTCTTCCAGTCCTTCTTGAGAAGATGTGGCTCCTGCAGGAAACAGATGTCGCAGTCAGACTCCTTAATCATAAAGAGAAGTGCCAGTTGCTTCACTGGGGTGTTAAGGCCTCATACATGGAGGCTCAGAACATTAACTGTGGGACCAATGATAGGAAGATGATGTTGTTAGGGGATTGGTGCCGGTAAAGTCCAGGTGGTGCTTGTGGTCTTAGCATTTCAGAGTTGGCTTCTGATGTGATAGTGTGGTCCTGCTATGGGGCAAGGGTGGACAGGGGTGACAACAAAGAACTCAGTCTCTCCCATCGAGAGTCATCTACCACTTTTGTTAGGGGTTGTAGCACACTGTATCTGAACTAGAGAGCTGTGGATAAAGGAGATGCACACTTCTGCAAGTACTGGATCTACTGTCTGACATGGCCTCGTGAGAGGGGACTATGCCATGAGGGTATGAGAGGTGGGAACCCCACAGGGGGGCTCCCTGTGGGGGAGCCCCATGGTCCCGCTGGTTGTTAGATGATACATTGCATGCATCTGGCGGTGATGTATCAAAGCAGTGAGCTCTTGATGACTCTAGTCAGGTGTTGGTTTGTGTGTGGTCTCCCATGAAGATCTATTCATTTGTCAGCCCAGCGCATGCCACAGGGGTGATCTCTGCTGCTGGGCACCCCGTCTCTTGTGTCTCTTTATTACAGATGAAGATGAGGCAAAATGGGGGCCCCAGTTATATTTGACTCCGCTGCTGAGTAAGAAGGTGGTAGCCACCTTGAGGTATCTGCACCTCTGCAGTGTGATAGGGGAGAGGTCTTGATAAAGCCACACTTTCAAGCCCTAAAATATAATGGGACCTTTGTATCATACCACTGCCACGATTGTCTCCTTATGTCGATAGTAGTGGAGGTACGTCAGAATATCCTGTGGCGTGCCTGGGGAACCAGATGAAGGGCCGCTCTGTTTGTGTGGTCTAGGATGATATCTTGGTCAGCCATCTCTGGAAGGACCTGCCTGAAGAGTTGTCTAATGTAACCTTCCAGGTCCCCAGCACTGCCTGAAGGGGGATCCCCTTAATCCTGATGTTTGAGGTGGAGTTGCAAGGTCATATTCTGGTCCTGGAGATCCAAGAGTTTGGGTCTGTAAGTTTTGAGTTCTTCTTCCCTAGCGTTGCTATTTCCAAGGTCGCTATTCGCTGCCCAAGCTCCACTACATCCCTCCTGACATCTTTAATGTCTGCAGCGATATCGCTCTGTAGAGCTGCTATGTCTTACCAGAGGGTGGAAAAGAGGGATTCCATGAAGGAGCGCTTGTGTGGCTCATCCATGATGCATCCTCCACAGACTGGCTGAGTGCCTCCATGCTTGTTCCTCTCCAGCAGTGACCTCTTTTAGGGAGTCAAGTTTTTTGTATGGGCCCTGCTCAGCATATCTTTAAGGGTAATGTCTTTCTTGCAACAGAGTAATCGATGTGCCTGATCTGCAACCCTGCTAACATTCTGATACTGACAGTTCATCAGTGGTGAACTGTGTGGTGTATTGGTTTGTGAGGATGGATTCATAGGAAGGGCTGGGGTTGCATGATTGCTTTATGCCGGGACCCAAAATGCCTCCTACCCTCAGCTGTGCAGGCACTGCAGTGATCCTCTTCCTTCAAGCGTCCACACAGGCCCAGGTGTCCATGGCACCAGTCTCCCTCCATGCGTTCAGGCTGCAACTCTTCAGGGCCACACTGAGTTTGGTTCCCACCTGAGATACCACGCCGCAGCTGCCCTCACTTGTTTAATGCTGCACCATGACCACTGAAGAAACTGGGTCAGGCTTGCAAGTGGTATACTAGGGCTCATTGGGTGCCCTTGTGGCCGGTTGTGACTCTCACACTGCGTGTTTCAGGTGGCAGTGACCATATGGGAATCCCCCTCCAGGCCCGCTTCTCTTTGACTGCGTGGGTATTTCGGATGGGTCTGCCACCTACCAAGACCCCGCTACAATTCACCCAGTGGCCTAGGGTTCTGTAGATGTGGCCAGGGCTGTTGATGTCAGGTGGCGGAGCAGCGCAAGTAAGCTGTGACTTGGTCGCCATCTTGTCCATGCCCCCTTATTATAGAATTTAATAAAAAGAGAGTCAAAATTAGTAAGATGCAAAGAAGTGAAAAAGATTCAGCTACAATAAAAAAGCTTCTGAGAGATTTAGAGATTCAAAAATGCATCTCATACCTAGAATTAACCAAGACAATAAAGAAGTGATTTGTATGAAGCAAAAGAATCCTGGTGGTTGGGAGACGTCTGAAGTGATTGGATTAGGCGAATGCAGCTATAGCTACATAGCTAACATATATTACAAATTGGGTCATTATCCCATATTTAGAGGCATTTCTAGAGGTCAATCCCTACAATCAACTTTTCTTGCTTTCCAGCTGAATCCATGTCCCTCTAGAATTGGTCTGGGATGTTGTAGTCATTTCTCCAGAAAATGTAGTGAACTCACTACACTAAAACAACATCTTCATTTCTTCACCAGTTACCTGTTTGTGGAAGAATACTAATACCTTATCCAACCAGAACCTGCCAAACTACCCCTCCTGTTACCTCCAGTAGGCCCCACACAGTGGGTTTGTAGACAGGTTTTCGGTGGCTGTGACCCACTTCCTGGTGCAGTACTAGTTAGGGGATGAAGTCCCCTTGGCTCTTGAAAGTCCTTGGAGGCCAACTACCCCTCCTGTTACCCCCAGTAAGACCCGCACAGTGGGTTTGCAGGGAGCTCGTCAGAGGCCACAACCTTTTCTCCACTCTGCAGACACACCTCCATGCGCACTACTAGTTGGGGGGAAGAAGTCCAGTTTAGTCCTGAGGCCCTCAGGAGTAAAGTGGAATTCATTCCCAAACCAGTAGTGTTCCAGGAGGCACCTTTGCAGAGTGGTGAAGAAAGGGGGTGTGGCATCCAAGTCCTCTCAGCAATCCCACTGTCTGGGACTTAATGGAGGATCTCAAGGACTCTCAGCATCCATGGGGACTTCAGCCCCCAACCAGCACTGCGCCAGGAGACGCATTTGCAGAATAGACGAGAAAGGGGGTGGGACCTCCGGCGATTGCAGTCACTTTTTTCTTTTTTTTTTAGGGGAGGAGGGCCACATGGCCTCCCTTCCCTAGACCCCATCCCCCGGGGCCAGGCCTTTTTTTAATGGAGGAGGGGGGCCATGAAGCCCCCCTCCCTGGGCCGATTTCAGCCCCGGTGACCCCAAATCCCCTTGGGCCCAGCCTTTCTTTTTAAGAAGATGGAGGGGGGCCAAGCGGCCCCAATCCTGGGCTAATTTCAGCCCTGGGGACCCCAACCCCTGCGGCCTGGCCACTTCTTCGTTTTTTTCAAATTGCAAAAGGAGGCCCCCCTCCCCTGCCGATTTTGGCCCCAGGGACCCTATCCCCCAGGACCCAGCCATTATTGATACAAGGGGATGGGGGCTGCGCGGCCACCCTCTTTGGGCTGATTTTGGCCCTGGGGATCCCATTCCCCGCCAAGCCGTAGCGAACTGCAATGTCCCAGGGTGGGCACCCAGGACATTGCAGGAGCCAGCCCTGGGGGGTGGCAGTCCCAGGGCCATTATTGGGGTCCCCTTCTATGCTGGACATAGCCCTAGGGAGGTTGTGGCCCACGGGTCTGCGGGGGTACCCCACAGGCCCCCAGCATGTTTTTCAGTGCTGCCCTGGGGACCCACCCACATTAATTTCTCATTTAGCCTCGGAGAGTTGGCGGTCCCCGGGGCTGCAGGGGGGCCAGAGCCCCCCCATTATTTTCCATTTAGCTCCAGGCAGGTGGTGGTACCTTGGGCCGCTGAAGTTGCCCAGAGCAACCCCCGCATATTGTAATGAATGCCCCAGGGAGATGGCGGTCCCCGGGACTGCGGTGGGGCCAAGCGGCCCCCACATCTTTTAAATGTAAATCCCCAGGGAGGTGGTGGCCCCCAGGGCTGTGTGAGATCCACGCAGCCCCACTTTCAATAATACTTGTCACTGGGGCGGGGGTGTCACATGATCACCCCCTGCATATTTTTGTAAACATGCCCCCCCGGATTTGGCCCACTCAGGGCCTTATTTCAAAAGACAAGTGGGAGCCCATACTTCTTTTTTTGTAAATTTTGCCTTGATTAGCAGATTCAGCATGAATTTGAGGCAACATTGACAAAGAAAATGCTTTTAATGCCTGGTGGGGTCCCTCAGGGAACCTACCAGCATTCCTAAGGGTCAGGGTATTGCTACCCTGACCCCTTTCTTTTTTTTCAATGTTTTTTCTGGGACTCAGCTTCAAGCGGAGTCCCAAGATGGCTGACAACACTTCCTGGTTTGAAGTGTTGGTAGCCAATCAGATCTCTGCACGAGATCGGGAGGGTTCACAGATCCTCCACGTCCCTATGTATACAATTGGAAAAATTTTCATATAACTCCAAAGCTACTGAACTGATTTACACCAAATAACAAAAAGTCACAACCCTGAACCAACATCAACCTTCCTGCCAAATTTGGTGTAATTCTGTTCAACAGTTTGGGCTGTAGCTGTGTCTAATGGCCCTAAAGAAATCAACCTGGGGAAAATGCGGTATTAAGCACCCCCTGGTTCTCGGCCCCCGCTTGATGGATCAACCTGAAACTTTCAAGACAACAGCTGATGTGAGCGTCATATCAGTTTTGAAAATTTTATGAAGATTCATCAAATGGCGCCAAAGTTATTAGCAAATGAAAAAATGTTCTTCCTATGGAAACTAGGTCCTAACAATACCTACCTAGTGGTGATATAATTATATCTGTATCTATATATCTATTCACTGACAAAACCAAAGGTTGCAGGAATGTTATAGTTAGGAAATGGAATTTTAAAAAACTTAGAAATTCACTGAAAAAAACAAAGGTTGTAGGGACATTGTAGTAATGCTCAGGTTTCACTCGTATAAAACCAGTGAAATTCAGCAGTTAAAGCTAGCTGAGCTAACTATAACTTGCGCCCGCAATGCACTGCTTATGACCTCACATATTACACCTCACATATTACATCACTCATGACATCATCAGTGACATCACTGATGGCATCACCGATGACATCTCATCCACAGAATCACTGACATGCCTACTCAAACCCCCATATAACCTTTCATACACCCACTCCCACACAATCATTCACAAACCCATTCACAGACCCATACAACCCATACACCCACTTACTGATTCATAGATCTACAGTACACACACATCCACTCGTGCACTCATACACCCATTCAGTCACTAATACAGCCACTGACATATCCACTCATACACCCATACAGCCATTCACACTGAGTCAGTCACCCATACAGCTATCTCACACACCTAGTCTCTCACCCATACAGTCAATCACACACCTACTCACTTACTCATACAGATACTAACACATACTCACCTATACAGTCACTGACACAAGCAGACACTCACCCATACAGCCACTCTCACATTCACTCACTCACCCATACAGTCGCTCATATACCCCATCACTCACCTATACTGTCTTTCACATACCCAGTTAGTCACTCATATAACACTTCCACATGCACTCACTCTCCATATGCATACTCACCCATACAGCCCCTCACACATGCACTCATTAACCCATGCAGCCACTGACTCACCCACTCACTCATCCATACAGGCAGTCACAAACCCCCTGACCCACACACACAGACACTCTGACACCCATACAGGCACTCACACAACCAATCACTCACCCATACAGCTACTAACGTACCTTCTCACACACCCAGACAGCCACTTAGATACCAACTGACAGACTGATACAGACATTCACAGAACCAGTCACTCACCCATACATTCACTGTGACACCTAATCACTCACTTATACAGTCAGTCACGCACCCACTGAATCATCCATGCAGGCAATCAAACACACACTGGTTCACCAATACACCTTGGTGTGCATATATTTAACACTCATAAACTTTTTAAAAACACTCACAGTTGCTGGATGATGTCATCGGTGCAGTTATCAGTGATGCCATTTGTGATGTCATGAGTGATGTAATATGTGAAGTCATAAGCTGTGCATTGTGGGGGCACATGTTATAGTTAGCTCAGCTAAATATAACTTCTGAATTTCACTGGTTTTGTACGAGTGAAGCCTGAGCCTATAACGTCCCTATAACCTTTGTTTTTTTTAGCTACGGTCTAAAGTTTTTTAAATGTTAATTCCTAACTCTAACATCCCTGTAACATTTGGTTATTTCAGTGAATTTCTATGGCTTTTTAACTAGTAGTCCAATTTGCAGAGTGGTGGAGAAAGGGGTCTGGGCCTCTGACCATGTCTCATGAATTCAGCTGTGTAGGACTTTCAGGAGGTACCAGGAGAGCTTCCTGGCCCCCAGGTTCCCTTAGGAGTAAAGTGGACTTCATCCCCCAACCAGTAGTGCACCACAAGCCACGTTTGCAGAGTGGTGGATAAAGGGGGCGTGGCCTCTGAAACCTCCAAGCAATCCCGCTGTGTGGGACTGGAGACAACAGGAGGGGTAGTTGGCCCCCAAGAACATCCGAGGGGGCCAACTACCCCTCCTGTTACCTCCAATAAGTCCAACACAGCGGACTTGCTGAGACCTTGTAGGAGATCACGCCCTCTTTCTCCACCACTCTGCAAATGTGCCTCCTGGCACACTACTAGTAGGTGGATGAAGTCCCCTTGGCTATTGAAGATCCTTTGGGGCCAAATAATATAATTAGGCTGTCCGGTTTTAGGTTTAAACCTATAATAACTGATAAAACCCCACTGAAAGAGAAATCGCCCTCACCAGTGAAAACATATAAACACTGAAAAAACACCTGCACAACCACAAACTAAATGCCATTCAAAGGAAGGAAAAAGAGAGTGAAAGAGTAATTTTTTTTCTTTCTGAAGGGGCCAATACAATGTAACTTTGTTATACAAGCTAGCAGTAAGAAAGTCTGGGCTAACGTTATTCTGCTTGAGTTTTGTTGTTTAGGGATGCCACTAAAATAATGTTTCTTCCTCCTTTTGTTTTTTTTCAGTTTTGTGGACTTTGGTCTAAAGATGCAGGGTTTAGAAGCATGTTTTAGGTCTTGTTTAATTATTTTATAAACTGTAGAGAATCAGGAAATATCAAAATCATATTTGGTATTTTGGCTGCATTTGATTCTTTCACTGATAGGTAAAATGGCTGGTTTCATAAGAATATTTCCTAATATGTGTCATCACATTTACCCACAGAGAATGGGTAAAAACCCTTAATACATCAGCCCTCAGTTTCTAGTGAGTCAGTATTGATAGTAGGTGAATTGCCAACACCTCAGGCTTTAAACATTCGATGCAAGGTATAGTGACAAGTATATGTGAAAAGAGTGGTATCACCGAGCATCTGGGATAGTGGGTAAAACATGACACCAGACTTTTGGAAAACACGGAACGCAGTGTCACTTGGAATGCTCTGCAAAAAAGGTTTTTTCCAAGTTCAACAAAGATTGGAGTGATATTGTTTGTATTTGCAGTGATTCACTACGTATATGAAAAAGTTGAGTGATTACCTGTCAAAATTGATACCTGAGCTGAAGTGCTTCCCTGTAAATCCTTGCCACTTGTTAGATGGTATGCTGAAAACATCTTTACAATCTTCAGAGTTAATAAGGAATGCGATTGACTTTTTAGTCCATTCTGGTGCACTGTTTTCTTATGCACAGGAACTAAAACGCAAATATTTATCATTTTGTGCTTTGTGTGGCATCAAAGAAAGAATCATCCCAACTGTGTCCCTTAGCTGATGGTTCTCAGTCCAAGGGGCTATGAATGCTATATTATCCATGTGGCAACCGGTTACAGAATTTTTGCTGAGTGATGATGCCAAATGTAAGAAATGTGAGGATCTTTGGTCACATATTGAAAAAAGTACACTCTACTGCATTCTTTGATTTTTACAGGAAAACATAACTGCTGTAGTGGACATAATAAAAAATTTAGAGTCTGAAAACACCCTTGTCTGCCAAGTGTTCAGCATAATTGGTGTAGATGTGAAACACCTCCTTGAGAGTAGGCTGGGCGACACGTTTAGTGACTTTGGCACTCCAACACATGTTAGAGTGCTTGCCACTTGGTAAGCAAAGCAATGGTGAAGAGCAATTCAGGAACTTTTATTTTACAATGTATGAGAAATGGCTTGCAATGATGCATAGAAATGTCCCTTCAACACCAATGGTATTTGAAGTCAATGAAACCTCACTGTGGTACTTTGTTCTAGATCCCTTCCACAAAGGGGAATTTCCTCCATAGTTTCAAAAGTGCTGCTTCATTTTTGACCGCTTCAATAACTCTGAGGGCATAAGCGCCCAGATCAGCGCAAATGTTGCAGAACCTGCCCTGAGAATCGCAATCTTCAAGTGAACCAGTATTGGCATGGAAAGCTATGTCAGAGGCCAGAGTTAACAAATTGTGTACTGGCTGTTTTGGCGTTGCCCATCTCAAGTGCCAATGTTGAGAGGGCCTTTTCACAGAAGTTTACATGGGAAGGAAAGAGCGAGCGCACATGACCAAAGACTCACTGAAGAAGTATTGTATGGTGTACTAGAATAAGTTTAATTTGCAAAAATCTGTTTGGACCTCATAAACGCTATACTTACACTGTCTATATACCATGCGCTATCAGTGCAGAAAGCAAGCAATAATAAAAGCAAAACGTTCCATAAACACCGGAAAAACACTGTTTCTGTAGTTTTAAATGTCGCGAAAATGTGTAACCACTGATTAACCACTGTTTTTTTGAGGTATTGAAATCACTTGAAAACACTGAAAAAACCCCACCAGAATTTACCAAAAATAGAAACTGAAAACCGGAAAGCCTAAATATAATTAAGCCCCAAGGTGGCGGTGGTCCCCGGGACTGTGGGGGCCATGCAGCCATCATATCTAATTGTAGAGAGTTGCCCCGGGGAGGTGGCGGTCCTCAGGGCTGCGTGGGGGGGCCAGAACCCCCCACTCATTTTTATTTAATTTAGCCCTGGGGAGGTGGCAGTCCCTGGGGCTGCGGTGGCCCCCTGCATTTGAGCCATTTAGCTCCAGGGAGGTGCTGGTCCCCGAGGCTGCGGGAGAGACCATAAGGCCTCCCCCGCATTCACTTAATTAAAGAGCCCCATGGAGGGGGCGGTCCCCAGCGCTGCGGAGGGCGGTGCTAGACCCCCGCATCAGTTGGAATATCTTTGCCTCAGGGAGGTGGCAGTCCCGGAGCATGGGGGTTGCCCTATAGGCACACCTTGCTTTACTATAAGAACTGGCCCTGACCTGACCCACCAAGGGCCTATATTAAACGAGGGGCAGGCTTAATTTTTAAAAACAATTGGCAGAAGTCGGTGATCTAGCATGACTCCTGCTGAAAAGTTTTTTTGAAAAATGCTTTTTGGGCCTGGGGGGTCCCTGTGGGACCCCTCAAGAGGCCTAGGGGGCGGGGTGTTTCTACCCTGGCCCCTTTCCTTTTTTTAAAGTTTTTTTCTTGTGACTCGGTTCAACTGAGTCACAAGATGGCTGCCAACACTTCCTGTTTTGAAGTGTTGGCAGCCAATCTGATCTCAGTATGAGATCGGGAGTGGTCGCGGATCCATATTTATACAACTAGGAATTTCTTTACATTTCTCTGAAAATACTGAACAAATTTACACCAAATCACAAAAAGGCACTTCCTTGAACCAACTTCTACCTTCCAGCCAATTTTGGTGTAATTCTGTTCAGCAGTTCAGGCTGTAGCCGTGTCTGAAGGTCCTATGGGAATTAACATGGGGAAAATGTGCTTTTAAGCACCCCCTGGTTCTTGCCCACCGCTTGAAAGATCACCCCAAAACTTTCAGGATAGCAACTAAAGTGAGCATCGTATTAGTTTTGAAAATGTTGTGAAGATTCGTTAAACTGACCCAAAAAATGCTGTTCCTATGGAAACTAGGTTGTAATGATAACTACCTACTGGTGACCGCCAGTAGGTAATATATATATCTACATCTATTCCTACGCTTTACTACCATGTTGTACAGTGGCACGTAAGCTCAAAACACACTATCTGATTGGCTGACTACACCCCGCGGAAAATGTTGCGGCTGCCATTTTATGACTCACGGGCAGTGTAGGTGTACCCTGACCCCCTGGGCTCTGTGGGTGGGTCTGTTCCATCTAGGACTGAGAGGGACTTCCCTGGGTTCAAATTAAAAATGTTTTTTTCACAGTGCCTTGCCCAGCGAGGTCCCCTCTGCAAATATTATTGATCTTAAAAATAAACCTAATAATTCACAGAAAAAAAACAAAGATTGAAGTGACGATATCAATCGGGATTTATATAAAGCACAGCTATTCACCTATGAGGGTATCCAGGTGCTGAGAGACAGACTGCTCAAGTGGCATCAGTTGAATAGCTAGGTCTTAAGTCTCCTTCTGAATTCCTGAAAAGAGGTTGTGGTCCGGAGATGGAGGGGGAGGCTGTTTCAGGACTTTGCAGTAAGGTAGGAAAAGGAGCGTCCTTCATTGTTGCTTTGGCTGATGGAGGGGGTGTGAGCGAGGCAGAGGGAGGTGGAGCACAGGAGTCAGAAAGGTTGGTGGAAGCTCAAGCGGTGGTTGATGTATGCTGGTCCTTGGTTGTACAGGACTTTGTAAGCTTGGGTCAGGATCTTGAATTGTCCTCTCTTGTGGACGGGGAGTCAGGAGAGTTTCTTGAAGTGAGGGGTGATGTAGGTCCGTTTGGGGAGGTAGAGTACAAATCTGGCTGCTGAGTTTTGAATGGTCTACAGTCTGTTCAGGAGGTGTGTGGTAACTACTGCACAGAGTGCGTTGCCATAGTCCTAGTGGCTGGTGATGATGGCTTGGGTGACTGCGAGCGTGGTGAAGACTTGGAGCTATTTGTATATCTTTCGAAGCATGCGCAGGGTGAGAAAGCAGGTGGAGGAGACTGTATTGATCTCGTTCTTCATGGAGAGTTTGCTGTCCAAAATGATGCCGAGGTTCTGGGCGTGACCCTTAAAGGGTAGTAGGGGGTCCCAGGTCAGCAGGCTACCAGGAGTCCTTCCAAGGGTATTTGTTGTTCTAGAAGATCAGTACTTCTGTATTGTCTGTGTTGAGCTTGAGGCGGTTGTTTTGCATCCATTCGGTGACGCCGGTCATGCATAGGTGGAAGTTGGCCCTGGTGGTGGATGGGTCTTCGGATAGAGAGAGGATGAGCTGGGTGTGATCTTCGTAGAAGATGATGTACAGTCCATGGTTTCTGATGATGTTGGCCAGGAGGGGTCATGTAGTCTTGACCATAGAGAGACTGAGGTATGAGCCTTGAGGGACACAGCCAGTGATGTCCTGGGGCTCCGAGGTGAACAGTGGAAGGTGGATTCTCTGTACTCTTCTGGTGAGGAAGGATGCAATCCATTTAAGGGCTTCCTCTTGGACTCCGATCTGATGAAGTCTCTTGAACAGGTTGTGGTGGGGCACAGTGTCGAAGGAAGCTGAGAGGTCGAGGAGTATCAGGGCAGCAACTTATCCTCAGTCTAGGAATGTTCTGATGCCGTCAATGGCTGTGATCAGGGCATTGTCTGTGCTGTGGTTCATGCAGAATCCGGAATGGGATGTGTCCAGAAGATTGCTTTTATTGAGGTATTCTGTGAGTTGGTGGTTGATGGCCTTTTCAAGGACTTTGGCGGGGAAGGGGATCAGGGAGATGGTCCAGTAGTTCTTGAGCTCATTGGGGTTGTTGGACAGTTTCTAGAGGAGGATTTTGAATTCAGCTTGTTTCCACTCATCTGGGAAGGTGTCCGAGGTGATGGATGTGTTGGTGATGGCTGTGAGCTTGTTGCTGAGGGTCCTGTTGCCAAGGTTGAACATGTGGTGGGGGCAGGGGTCTGTGGGTGCTCCTGAATGGATGGAGGGCATGATGTCTGGGGTGCTTTCCATGGTGAGCTGGTCCCAAGTGGTGATCCGGTGGTCAGAGATTACGACTGTTGGAGTGAGGTCGCTGAGGATGTCATTGCGGCGGGTTGGGGACACATAGTTAGGTATGGTAATAAAATCTTACATTACATTAAAACAACTGTAGAAATTCACTAAAAAACAAAGGTTAAAGTGACATCATAGTTAAGTGAAAATGTCAGTTAAAACATAAAAATTGAAACAAAAAAACACTGAAATTCAACAGTTATTTTTGACTGCTTGTGACCTCACCTTTTACATCACTCATGAAAAGTTCTATGACATTATTGATACCATCACTAATGACATCTGAAATTACATCATTGATGACGACACTGCATATAACTGGAGCCATGCACACTGCCCAGATTTAATAAGCCTTTACGTTATCCTTGTGCCGCTCAAGGAGACGCTGCATGAAGCAAGGACAGTGCAAAAGCTTCAGTAATATTTACAAATCCACACAAGAGGCGACTCGCACCACCTTACGATATTTTGTAAGTAAGGGTAACAAAACACAGCAGCTTGCCCTGCTTTATGTAGCATTTCAAGCTTGGACGTTGTTCCATGGGTGGAGCATGGATGTTTTCGAGCATCTATTCATGGATTTAACACAATTCCCGATTTTCAAAGGTTGGTAAGCCTGGGATTGTGCCAAATTGGTACTCTCCCAGAGGATGGCAACACAAGGAGAAAATTATCTTGCATCACACTTAGAAATAATAAAATGCCTCTTACGATTGTTTTTGTTTAAGAAGGTGTGGCTTCCCGCAGAAACACACTCTTGCCTGTAATGCATGCATCCTCGCTCTATAGTGCAAGGGGGCTTGCATTGGCGCTGGGCAGCACCTAGTGCACCAGCAGAAAGAGAGAGTAGAAATGTTCCATATCTTTGTAAATATGGATAATTTCTGCTCTTTCCTTTTTACGCAAGACAGCACTGCAAGTCCTTTGATGCACCACCTAGCATGAAATATTAGTAAACATGCCCCATAATGTGTGTTTGTGTGGGTGTGTGAGTGTGTGTGTGCACGAATGTGTACCTGTATATTTATGTTATATACTACATTAAAACTTATTTGATTTGGCTGTTTCCTCACTTAGGGCCTAATTACAATAACGGTCGGAAAGCTTTCCGACCAACATTGTAGATTTAAAGTCTGACCGCCATATTGTAATGACGCCGGTCAGAGTTTAAACTGGCTGGGGAATCCGACTCGGTTCCGATGGGCTCCTTGAACCCGTCGGCCAGTCGGAAAAGGCCTCATAATCCCTTAAGGATGGCGTTCCTGCTATCAGGATTATGATGGCACTTTCAGACAGCAGTTCCATGTCGGCCTTTCCGACATGGAACTGCTGTCGGAAAGTGTCTTTGAGGGCCCCTAGCAGGGCCCCCTTCCCCCCTGGCCCTCCGCATGTGGCCCTGGGGGGTACCTATGGTGCCCCCCTTCACATCCCTGCACCATGTGGCAGGCACTGTGAGATGCCTGCCACATGGTGCAGGGAATGTTTAAAAACTTCTGTGTTTCAATGGGAGCTTGTGCTGCGGTCGGTTTTGGCCACCATGTGCGGTCGCATCCTAATTGCGGTGTCGGAACCGCTGATCTGAGGTCGGTAGGATTCCAAACCGCAGCAATGTTGGTCGGAGGCAACTCCGACCTACATCGTAATCGGGGCCTGTATGCTTTAAACATGGTTTCTATTTTGAAAATGTAATACCTTTTCGCAGTAACAATAACATTTGAGTAAGAAGGAGCTCCGTTTTCAGTGCTGAAATGCTCATCCACCTGACGATTCCTATGTGAACTAATTTAGAAATTGAACATTCATTTTTAATGTAAAGTTGAAATGCAAGCAAAATTGTATTAATATAATGAGCGAAGCCGTGTCTGACTGTATTAGACAAGAATCGAAACACTGCCTGCTAATTAAATCCTTAATCATGCTGGTGTGCTTTTAAAAATACATTTTACGTGCCTTTTTAACAGAAGGCAACCAGATGACAGTTTATAATCATAAACGTCAAAGGATGTGTTACTTAAAAGATCACATTTATCAATAATTCCGGTAAAATAATAGCCTGTTACTCAAATTAAGTTTGTAGAGTAGAAAACATTCGGAAAAATAAACTTCTGCTGGTTAATTTGAACGTGCTCTATTCCAAGCATGTTCATCGCTTTTTACCAGCCAAGAAATGTAACTGAAGTTCCAGTAAGCTGAATGACCTTGCCACCAGTAAATCCATGTGGACAGGTTGGAAGAAAGCTCATGTCTACAGGGCTGGATAGACAGATGACAGTTTTTCCCAGGGTAAGACAACTCACTTGGTGGATACAACAGACAATCTGGCTAGTGCATCTGCAATCCAGATGGCAATTAGTAGTTTGAACATGGCATACTTTTTCTAAGCCCATTTTAGAGTATGTCTAATGCGGATGACCTTCTGTACTTCACCTCTAGAGCAGTCACACATGTTGTGCTACAATAATTCCAGTGTTAAAAAGCATAAATAACATATTCTTCTTGGTTGAAACAGTGGATCCTTTCATGTCCTCATTTTAGTCTGCAATATTTAAGTGAATATAGTTCAGACTTTAGTTAAAAATCAATTACTCTTATCAAATGCCGGCATACAAGTATAATTCCTGTATATTAAAAGATGCATTTGAAATTCACTGAAACACTGCTATTAGAATGAAAACGCTATATTTATTAATATTCATATAATCCTAAAATAGTATTTTACAGTGCTTCTACATTATAGAAATAATCACGTGCACATTCATAGTTAGTGGGAGCATGGAGCAAGACTAAGAGCAAGACTAAGAGCAAGACAACCAATAGGCTAACAAACTAATTAGTGCTGTGTATTGTCCCGAACATTCCTCTTGCCACATTTGGATGCTTTGTTGTGAGTACACCTAAATGTCAGTCAAATGTGCTTTTATTATTATTAATAATAATGATACGTGGCAAGCAGTGAAATGCTAACTTTAGTTTTTGGAGTGTTTGAGGAGTCTATGTTGTAGTGTTTTTATGCAGATGGATAATGGGAGGGAAAAAAACACATAGTGAAATGAGCTTGAAATGAATATTTGCTGCAGGCCATTGGTGTGACTAAATGCCCCTTACTTTCTAAAGAAATCACTACGAATGCAAACCTGTTTTTCACATCCAGGCTATATCATGTGAGGACTGGGTTTCTGATGTTCTCACCCAGGAGCCATGCTCTGTGGAGTTTTTCTATGCCATTGTAGCTGTGTGTACGATGATGCCAGTGATATTTCCATCTGTTGGCCAGCTTCATCAGCAACTTATAATTAAACTTTTATATTGGACCGAGTGTTACTAGTAAGTGATATCACCACACAAAACCATACAGTAATACTGTACGGTAATAGTCTGTCTCTGCCTTTATTCCCCAAACTCTTTGTACAGCATTTCCTTGTACCACAACCTCCTCATGCTGCATGTGCACATGCTACATTTTTAAATTATTTACCCTCTTTTAAATACATGGTATTTTAATTTCAGGGCATATCATATCCATTTTAGGGCACGCGATATACATTTCAACATGTATTAATTTCAAAGCATGTCTTCATCGTTTCAATGCATGCCATATTCATTTAAAAATGAATAATATTTATGTAAACTTTTACCTTATTCTTTGCATTGCATACCACATTTAACTCACCGAGCTTCACATTATCTTCAAGGATTTTCTTATTCATTTTAACGCACATTTTAACGCACATCATATTCATTTTGACATGGGCCATATTGATTTCAACAGGTATGATATTCATTTTAATATGTGTCATGTTCATTTCATATGTTTTCATATGTATTTCAACCCTTCTCATATTTATTTCAATGTAAGATTCTCTTAAAAATGTGGGACATTCTTTTCAATCACACCATATTTGCTAGAAGAGATGTTATATTCATTTTATTGTAGGTTTTATTAATTTTAAGGTATGTTAAATTCTTTTTTAGTGGGGGACTTA
Source organism: Calotriton arnoldi (assembly GCA_963921515.1). NCBI lineage: Eukaryota > Metazoa > Chordata > Amphibia > Caudata > Salamandridae > Calotriton > Calotriton arnoldi. The sequence goes on along the minus strand of CAWUFW010017312.1, from coordinate 200,528 downwards.
TTACTTTTAATGTGTGGCATATTTATTTCACCACGTCATATTCATATCAGCGTAAGCCATATTTATTTTAATGTATGTCATACTCCTTTGAAAATGGGTCATATTAATTTTAATACATATCACTATCAATTCAATGTATGTCATATTTATTTCAATTGAGGCTATATTCATTTCAACATATGCCATATTCATTTAAGCATAGATCATATTAATTTTATCAATGGTGATCTACATTTTAAGGCGTTTTATATCATTTCAGTGCTTTTCATTTTCATTTCAACAGCTTCCATACTAATTTCAAGGTGTGTTATTTTCCTCTTAATACATTCCATACATATTTCAATGCATGTCACATATATTTTAGTGTAAGTGACAATCATTTTAGCACTTGTCATACTAATTTCAGCAAATTGCATATTCATTTGCATATGTGTCATATTAATTTCAACATGTCTTGTCTTAAAGTTCATGCACGTTATAGTAATTTTAAAGTGTGTCATATTCATTTTAATATGAGTCATACTCATTTCAGTGAGGGCCACAAGCCATATTTATTGCAATATGTTAGCTTTCATTTCTGGGTGTATCACATTCTTCTTAACTTGTATTGTATTCACTTTAAAATACAATACATTTCTTTAATCATATGTCATATTTATTTCACTGAAAGTTATATTCATTTAAGTACATCATACTGATTTCAATGTGTGTCGTAATCCTCTTAACATGATAGTCAGTTCAGTTCAGTTGGAATATCTTTATTTGGTCTAATTAGTCCAAAAAAGTATAAAAGCAATCGAAGCATATATAAAAACACTTCAGTGTACAGTGATCCAATAAATGTCCTCTGTTTAATGGCAAGTTCAATGTATACAGCAGCAAAAATACAGATCTTAATGGTAGGTAAAGTTTTCAGATAAGTAAAAGCCACTCTGCGGTAGCGAATATTTGCCTCCCTAAGAATGGGCAATAGATAGCGTTTTCTCAACACTGAGTAAAATTTACAGAAAAACATGAAATGTAAAGTAGTTTATGGTGATTCATCATCACTGGAGCACAGGGGTAGTAGGGAAAAATAGGAGCCTTGTGATGGAAAAAGCAGCCAAAAAGTGCCCGGTGCATAACCTGAGTCAAACCAGTAAAAATGTGTGATGATTGTTACCCACCCATATAAAGTATGGAGCAGGACTGACGCTCGAACAAATCCCCATAAAAGCCTGGACCGTTGGCTTATCTACGGCCCTTCGCATTCTGCCCTCCAGACATCCCTCGAAAAACGCATTCTTCAAAGTCACAATAGAGCTGGCTAGCGCACTGCTGGGAGAGGTAACCAAGTCCTCCCGCCCCAAGCTGCGACAGATGTTCTGAATATACTTCATCCAAGGAATACTCAAACAGTGGTCGAGTTTCAGGCAGTCAGCAAGCACAGCCCTATTAAATGAAGTCTTGTTTTTAGTCTAAATTCTAAGCCACAAAAGGAAGGGTTGAATTTTAATAAGATCGCTAATGTATCCAATCCCTGCCACTGTGTGGCAAATAAAAGAGCTAGTACTTTGGGGGACAGATAGGAGCCTCTTTATTAAGCCATTCTCAATTGTTTCAAGGCCCCCCTAATCTTCAATGCCCCACACCCCTGCCCAATACGAAGCAATAGCACAGCACTGGGCTTTGTAAACAGTCAAAAGTTCCTCTATGGGCCATGTCTGCTGGCATAATTGAGGACAGCCTCCACTGATTTAGAAAAGGCAATGGCTCTGCTGATCTTCAGGGGTCCCTATGAGAGGCGTGTATCAAAAGGGATGCCTAAATAGGAAAAAGTGGGAACAGAGCCAACTTTAATGCTGTTAACTAAGAGGGATACACTATCCTTCTTCCTTCCCACAAAGATCATTATATGAGTCTTGTTTTGATTGACCATGAGATCTAAACTGACTTTGAACTCACAAAACTGGTCCGGCAGGCATTGCAGGCCATTTGCAGTTCTGGCAATTAGGACAGTGTCATCAGCATAAATTAGTGTGGGAATGCTACGGTAACCTATGCAAGGACAATCTGCCCTAAGTTCAATGAGTTTATCCTCCAGACTGTTTATATAAAAAGAAAAGAGGAAGAGGGCCAAAACACAGTCCTGGCATATGCCCCTAGTCTTGCGTAGTCTCCCCCCCAAGCCGTACCTTATACTGGCAGTGACACCATTGTGTAGTTCTCTAGGAAAATTAACAATATATAAGTCAACCCCCGTATCAGTCATAATACCCCACAGAGTGGAAGGCAGAACTCAGATCCATAAAAGCCAAGTACAACTTGCCACGCTAGGCCATGGTATATTTGGCAATTAGCAAATATAGATTTAAGGACTGCCCAACTGTGCCTAGGATGGAGCAGAAACCGAATTGGCATTCCGAAAGTATGCTATGCTCTTCGGCCCATAGCTGCAAGCACTCCAACAAAATTCTCCCCCATGATCTTTGCAGTAGAATTAATCAATGAGATGGGGTGATAACAGTGGGGATCATCTTTTTAGCCCTTTTTAAAAATAGAAACAATGGTCGTATGGGACCAATTTTTGGGGGGCCAGTAGCTAGTGCGGCATTAAGGATGTTTGTCAGCAATGGGGCCCACAGTGGAGTGTTAGCTTTAAACATATCAGAGGGAAGCCCATTTGGACCAGGGGCTCGCCCAACCAAACAGCTTGCAACTGCCCACAAATCCTCACCCAATTCAATAGATGGACCAACAAAAAGCTTAGCAGGAGACTGAGAAACAGTAGAAGGGCTGGTTGGCGGCTGAGGTAAGACTAAAGGAGCATAATCAGGGGAATCTAAGTGCCCTGAGAAAGGGACAGCATAAAGCTTGGTGAAATGGGCAATCCAGATATCAGATGAAATAACAGTATCAACACCTTCCTGATTCTAAGGGTATCTCGATACAAAGCTCTGCATCTCTGAACAGCATCCTGATCTCTAGGGATTTTTTTCAAGGCAGCGCGTAGCTGATTATGTGCAAAGATGCAGTTAACATCAAACCACTTTGCAGGTGGCTTACGACCCATTTTAATTGGAACCAGAAGGAGGTCATGTGCTGCTCTACAGATCCTATCAAAACTATTGAGAAGCACAGAACCCCAGCCCTGAATGTGATTGTCTGATAAACAGACCAAAACATCGGGGTATGTAGAGGCCACTAAATGCGCAAAGAAGGAAGGTTCATCAACCTTAGACCAGGCCTTGATCACACCACGATTCCTAGAAAATATTAAGCGGGGAAGGTGGACACTACAGACATTCTAGAAAACAGTGAACCATGCAGAGAAAGAGAAAAAATCTATGGTCGCTGAGGGGGAATCAGCAAAATTATGATCCAAAACCCAATCTCTTAATGATCTGGAGAAAATAATAAAAATCAATGTGGATCAGGGTACCTCGCCCCACAAAAGTGAGTGTAATTTTTGGTTTTCAGCTTAGGGAATCAAATGAAAATGTAAGATTAAATTTAGACAGCAGCAGAATAAGTTCATACCAAAGAGGACAATGTACAAAGTGGGTAAGAGGACCTCCAGCATCATCCTCCAGCCCACAGATATTTTCCTGAGAGACCTGACAGGCTTTTAGGTTAAAATCCCCAAACAATACCACAGCACTGCCCCCTTGAATGTTACTAATACATTTCTCAATATCCTTAAGCAGAGAGCCTGCTAGATCAGCCTTAGAATGGTCAAATACATTATTATATAAATTTATCAGCAGCAATCTTGTTGCAGAGCACTGAAGCAAGATCATCTGATAGTATATTGAGGCACAATTTGACCATGTCACCTTCGCCGGAACTGTAAGTGAAATGAGCATGGTAAGACCACCCTTAGCCCTGCCCATGTTACCAGCCACCGCAGGGGTATGATACGTAGCATACCCATCCACATAAATAGGGTCAGTGAGTCAAGTCTCTTGGAGACAGATAACAGAGTGGCGTTCAATGAACCTAAGCCAATCATGCCTATCCCATTTGCTAGTTAAACCAGCAATGTTCCCTGAGGCTATCGATAATGATTGCTTTATTTGGCTTTCAGTGTCCTCGATAGAAATGGGCCTGCAGCTGGAGGGCACAAGGAACATAGATTTAGTGTTGATCCCTAGTTGCACACACTCTACTGGTGCATCACTTAGACCCAAGGGACTAACTGCATCAGGGAGTCAGTCCCGTTGATCCAGTTGCAAAAGAGGAGTAAACCTGTTAGAGGTTGGGAGAATAGGCCCAGATGGCAAATGAGAGGGCAGATGCCACTGAGGTTTATAAAAATAACCAAGCGTGAGGGCCTCAATAACAGATGGCGTAAGGCAGGCAAAGCTTAACTTGGACAAGATATCATTAGCCACTCTTCTATCTTTAAAATTAATTACATTACAGTCACTTTCATGTGGTTTGGGGGTTTTACCCACCCAAGGAACTCTGCTTGCAAGATTAATCTGGTTGTGACATAGTACAAAACCACCTCTTCGGGTATTAGCCCAGTGGACGACCTCATTGACCAATCGGTCGTGATCCTCACATGAACTCCTGTTTAATGGGGTACATTTCTTAAGACCAGAACAAAAGGGGTAGCCTGAGGAGGCAGATGCAACGTGTGGTCCCTAGAGAGACCAGTGCGCTGAGTAGGGCCAAGGCTCATGCTTCCAAAGCTACATGATCTAGCTTGCTGAGCCCGGTCCTCACTAGTGCTTCCAGAAGAATCTTGCAGGCATGCCTGTGATACATGAATAGGCATAGCTGGACTAGAACTACAGGAGCTACCCCTAGTAGCCCAGTAGGTGTCAGTCATACCATGAGAGGCTGGGGGGTATGATGAATTAGCCAAGTCAATAGTGCAGCCTAATGGTCCAGGTAGGAAGGATCTTGTGGAATGTTGCACCTGCAGAGTGTCCCTCCCCTTAGCCAGAGCATCCTCAACCTTACCTAATCTGTCTAGGGCCCAGAGATACAGTAAGAGAAGATATTACACTTTTACACACTTCCCGAGCTAGAACCGACAAAGAATCCTGCATGCAGCTCATTAATTGAGGGCTGATTTCACAGTTTGGAGCTGGGGTTGGTGACATGGTAGGTGGTTCTGGATGTAGTCTTTTTAACTTTGCATTACTGTCCAATCTCTTCCTCTTGCCCCTCTGCTGCTGGTCGCCTCAGAACTTGTCAAATTAGTCGGGCACATAGGTGGTTGGCCTCGACCCATATTCTCATCACACTGTGAGACACCTCCTGGGATTAAATGGCACTCCGGTGACTAATCGACATTGCAGTCCTCCTTCTCTGGGCTGAGGTAGCTGGGAAATGGAGTCCACTTGAGCAATCAGTAAGATGCGGCGTTTCGAGGCTCCCGCACTGTGGGACGACTCCTGGGATTATATGGTGCTCCGGCGCCTAACCGACGTTGATGTCCTCCTCCTCTGGGCCAAGGTAGCTGGGGAATGGAGTCCCGTGGAGCAATCAGTAAGATGCAGTGTTGTGGCTTTGCAAGGCTCCTAAGCTGCGGGATGCCTCCTGGGATTACATGGCGCTCCAGCGCCTAACCAACGTTGCAGCCCTCCTCCTCTGAGCCGAGGTAGCTGGGGAACGGAGTCCCTTGGAGCAATCAGTAAGATGGAGCGTTGCGAGGCTTCAGTTAATATCATATTCTTTTTAATGCAAGTCATATTCATTTCAGTGCTTGCTATATCTTTTTCAGTAATGGCCATATTCCCTTCAGTAAGTTGACATATATTACAGTATGTGCTTGATTCAACTTGGAATATGTTTTATTATAATCATTCAATAAGTAATGTATTCATGCTGCTGTTAATTGTAATTGTTTTGCTTCATGGAATAGTTGGCCATGTATAAAATTTGTTTTGAAAATAATTATTTCATGCTGGTTTGTGTATAATTTTTCTGCTCTGTGCTATGTATTTCAGGATATGACGTATTTGTAGAGATGTAGTTTTGACTTGAATGGCCTCCCATGGACTTCATGATATGCTGTTTTTTGTCAACAGTGCATAACACAAGAGTTCGTTCGAGGAGAAAAAATATTGCACTAACTCTGTTATAAGAACTGTTAGCACGCAACTTAATTTGTTGTGCAGGCAGTGTGACTTACAGTAACTCTATGGATGTAAATGTTATTTTGTCTTTCTGGACAAGGAATCTTTCAGTGAAATTGATTTTGATTAGATGTTTAGCCCCAAAGCACATAACAATGAACCTTATCACGCAAAATCCAAGATTCATTTTCTTATTTATGTACAAAAGAAGTATCATAGACAGGGAGTCTACTGTGAATACAGTAGTAAATTCCTCATCCTGTTCTCCAGACTGTTACCTGTTTGCTTTGCTGAGTCTGCTCATTTTGTATGTGACTACTCAAGGGAAAGCATCACTCATGCTTCCTCTTCAATCTGGAGTGCCCACTTCACTTTATGTCACCACAGATTGTTTCCAGTCCTGGGGGCATATTCACAAGGACTTATCGCCGAGTTATCGCCACCTTAACGCATCAAAAGTGGAGATAGATTTAACGCCCCATTCACAAGCGGGTGCAAACTGCAGACATCGACAGTATTCCCGCGATAACTGCCGCAAAATTTATCTCCACGGGTGACACCACCAACTAACCCTAATGAGATGCAGAGTAGGCGTTCCCATGCAAAAACTCATCGAAAACACCACAACACCACTTTCACAACGAACTGCCAGATCTGCGATGCGAACCAAAAACAGGCGATAAGCCGCGGTAGCAGCAGGGAATTAACACCTGCCTTCTGCTGGTGTTAAGCAGGACGACTACCTGCAGTACGAAAGGGAGCCCAGCCCAGAGCCACATCGGTAGACCCACAGATGCCATGGAGCCAATGATCATGCAGCTCGGAGACCCAAGAGGGCCACAACACCCACCGCCACCACTACCAGGCCCCCCCCCGGGACCTACCCCCCCAGACAAACACATACCGTGCATGACACAAGAGCCACAAAAAGCGCATGATGTCGCACAATGACAAAAAGAAACACACAAGTGTGGTCAGAAGAACGAGAAACAGTCACTCATCATTGAAGTAACAACCAAAAACTTTATTGAAATACAACACAAAACACCAATGCGGAAGACTCCTGTCGGGTCCGTCCGGGACAATCTTGATGTCACAGCCTGGAAAATAAAGCACAAAATCAGAACGTGTGTCATGCGCACATCAAAGGAGCGAGACACAGAGAAACAGAGAATGAAAGAAAGGCAGAGAGAGAAAGAGAGAGAGAAAGAAAGAAAGAGAGAGAGAGAGAGAGAGAGAGAAGGAAAGGAAGGGAGAGAGAGAGAGAGAGAGAGAAGGAAAGGAAGGGAGAGAGAGAGAGAGAGAGAAGGAAAGGAAGGGAGAGAGAGAGAGAGAGAGAAGGAAAGGAAGGGAGAGAGAGAGAGAGAGAGAAGGAAAGGAAGGGAGAGAGAGAGAGAGAGAAGGAAAGGAAGGGAGAGAGAGAGAGAGAGAGAGAGGGAGGGACACTGCCGCCCCACACATCCAGGCACCACTGCTCACCTGCTGCCACTGGTGTGTCTCCAACCATGAGCCGGTATACACTGCAAGCCACCAGGTCTGCAATCTGTAATCGAGGCCACCGTCAATCATGGCAGAGTCCATCTCACTGCACACGGCCACAACGCCTGTCCGTCCCTGCGCACAAATGCAGCCGCACCCTACCCCCTCCCGCCAGCCAGCGCTGGCTGTCCGCCCTTGCGCACCCAGGCCCCACTGCTCACCTGCCGCCAACGGTGTGTCCACCAGTGGGCACACCACGTGCCCGTGCAATCTCCAGGCCCCGGTCCCGCCACCATGGCATGCTCCCCATCATGTGGACCCCCACCGCGGCCCAGCAGGTCCCACACATGACGCTGAGTCCTGAGGCATCAATGGCAGAGACCAATCAGTGCACTAGTCATCATCGCAGGCTGCACACCCGCCCAGCAATTTCGCTGCCACTAACCCTGTGCAACCCCAGTCAGAGCCACGTGGTGGTAGGCCCGTGACGGCCGCAAGGCTTCGGGTGCCACTAACCCTGTGCAACCCCAGTCAGCGCCACGTGGTGGTAGGCCCGTGATGGCCGCATGGCTTCGGGTGCCACTAACCCTGTGCGCAACAACTCATGGGCCCTTTATGATTGAGAATCGTGGAACGTCCGTCATCCAGTCACCTCCGGCAGTGGGGAATGTGACGTTGCCGGCCCCTTATGTTGGCGGGGTCACATGGCCTGTGACGCCTGTGCCGGATGGGTGTGGTGTGTGTGCAAACCTGCCCTCAGGGAGTGGCTGTGACATGCTGACAACTAGACCAGTGACCTGCAGACCACTAACATGTAAACCTGCGACATGTAGCTATGTGGCCCCCCCCTCAGAGCGTAAGCGGAGTGGTCTGGTCTGGCGTACGCCGGACCATCGCAGGGCGTGCAACAATGACTCGGGGGCTCGGGGCGTGGTTCAGTCCATGTCCGGACAAGGAAGTGACTAATGCGTGTGTCCCTGTTGTAGTGTCTACGGCACCCAGAACGCAATTGGCAGTGTAGCACACTGTGACTGGAATCCCACTAGATGAGCATCATTGACGTTAGGGGGAGTCACTGACCCTACATTCATCCACACATTCATACTTGAATGATGAAAGACATGACACAGCAGTGCGTTTCTGAATGTTTAATGCACATCCAGTGGAGTTTTGCAGCTGGAGCAGTACAGGGCCATGCCAACCCCACTTCACAATATGGGCCCATGGAGGGCCAGCCAGAGTCCATTGGGGAATGACAAGTACAGCGGAAGAGGACGAGTACAGTCCGCAGTCTGGTCGCCGTGTCATTGGTCACCAAACAGGATATGGCAGTCCATGTCGCGGTCCAAGGTGAGTGCAGCAGAGTGTATCGGGGGTCAGTGGAAGGTCATGGGGCCATGTGCGGCAACAAGCAGCAATAGGCCAGGTGGCGGAAATTAATGCTAATGCCTCCTTCTGATCTCAATCCCATCCACGTCCTCGGATGTGTGCTCTGCCTCACCTGTGGGTGGTGACGTTCCGGCTGCGGCACTGTGTGCCACTGACACATCAGGGGCCGGAGGTGGATAGTCGGCCGCACTGTGTGGCAGTGACACATCAGGTGCCGGAATGGAAATGTCTGCCACACTGTGAGGCACTGACAAACCAGGGGGCAGAGATGTGGATGGTGTAGGAGCAGCAGCATTCATCTGCGCCAGGCCTTGTGGCAGCAATTCCATGATGAGGATCTGCAGGGCATGGAAGATCCCAGCTACATTTTGCTGATGGGCAGCGGTGGCTGCCATCCTTTCCGCCTCCATCCGCACCATGTCCTCCATGAGCCATCGCATGTGTGCCGGCTCACGGCTGAGATCGCTGGAGCCACTCTGAGCGGACAGGTGTTCTTGTCTCTGAGTCATGACTCCAGCGATGTCAGCCAGGGCTCGTTGGAGACCATGGAGCGGCGTGTGGATGTCCGTTAGGGACTGGAGGTGGTCCCTGATGGGACTTAGACACCCATGGATGGCGTCATGTTTGGTAGCCATGAGGTCGAACCCTACCCGCACCTGCTCAGCCATCTCCCTCTGGCCCTCCAACACATGGCGTTGGAAGGCCATGTGTTGTTCCTGGGGGTCCTGGGAGACAGCCGGGGTTGTGGGTGCCTCCTGCTGGGTGGTTTGTGGAGTGGGTGGGGTCTCCTCGATGCAGCTGGGCTGCCTTGATCCTGGAGGTGATTGGCGGATGAGTTCAATGATGTCTTGGAGGGCTTCGGTGTCGATGCTGGGGGTGTCCTCCTCGTCATCAGTGAAGAGTGGCTGGGACTGCTCTGCAGGAGGTGTTGACGGTGCCTCTGCAATGTGAAGGGGAGATACTGTATTACAATGTGTCCACATGTATGTAGCCGCATGGTACATGTTCACATTCAGACAGCATGGCAATGTACATTGTGACAGTCTGTAGATCAGGGCCATGATCCAGAGTCATTGTGGGTGTGCACTGTGCTCTGCTTGATTGTGCATGTGTGCCATTGTGGCCATCTCCCCCCGTCTCCCCAGTACCTGGTGGTTACTCACCCTGTTGCTGTTGTGTTGTGTCATGTTGAGCAGTGTCCGCTCCCCTGACTCCTACCACGGTCTCCACACTGATGACTGTCGACACCAGCTCCTCCATGTCATCCAGCTCCAGCTGTGGCGCTGGGCTCCCACCTCCAGTCTGCATTGCTGCCTTCTGGTTGCCTGTGAGTTTCTCCTTGGTTTTGCGTTTGATGTCAATCCATCGCCTCTTGACCTCGTCCATTGACCTCTTGTGCTCTCCGACGGCATTGACCTTGTCCACGATGGACCGCCATATTCCATTTTTGGTGCCCAATGACACGTTGGAGGTGACGAACAGTTCTTGATGGTGTTCCATCACCTCCATGACCAGTATCCTATTCTCCTGCAGACCGAACCGCCTCTTCCTCTTCATCTTGTCCTTGCGCTTCCCTGTCCCAGAGGTCCCAGGCTGGTTGTCCGGGGTGCTTGTGGGGTTCCGCTCGTCCTCTGCACCTGCTCCGGCTGCCTCCATGGTGCTTCGGTGTTGGTTATTTTGTGTTTGTGTGTTTTTTCTACTTTTGTAGTGATTTTCCCGCCTGCCGTGTGTGTATTCCAGGCCTGGCGCTGCTTATCGCTGATTTCCTCACCGCGGTTTGGCCAATCGCACATTTTTTTGCGTTGGGGTTTGTGGTTTTATCTCCGTCGCCGTGGTTGTATCGCGGACAGTGGCCGCGTTTTCGGCAAACTATCGCATGGTCCCACCGTGTTGTGAATTCCACGTTAACACAGGGTTATTTTCCCGCGATAGACTGCGATGTGTAAAGTTGCGTTAACATTTTTTGGAGATGTTTAGCGCACGTTCTTGTGAATATACCCCCTGGTCTTTACACCCACAAATCATTGGTGCCTGGTGAGTTACTCTAATGTATGTAGACCAGGTCTACCACAACCAAAATTCTTTTTGTTGCCACATTATATGAAGTGAAGTGTCAATGCTACTGAAAATTCTCCTGCATCATATCTTGCATTTTTGAAGAAAGTCAAGGAAGTATTGTTACAGGAGAACACCATCAAATATTTATTTATTCTCTTTTTGATTAACGTTTGATGACTATTTATTTATTTATTGGAGCACTGGAGTCCTGGAAAATGGGGTTTCGGGGCTAAGGGTAGACCCAAGTAGGGAGGAAGGTAGTAAGGACACAGAGTCACAAGGCAGAGGGAGCTCATCAACTACATATTAGCCCCCTTTTCTCAAATCCATTCTAGTTATGCAGTTTTTATTAAATTCAATGCCTCCCAGTAAAAATATTTCCCATAAGTGCTGGCATAGCCAGTGCATGTATCTGTGGACATATGTGTTTCTAGGTTCTTGCTCGTCAGCAGCAGAGAGCAGCAAGTAGGTTTGGGTGTGCTTAAAATAATAATTGTTGGTTCTCAGGTAAAGTATGGGGGGGGTCTCATATATCTTCAGCCAAAAGAATCCAGGAGCTTAGCACTCAAAAGGGAAAGAGAACACACTTCCTGTATGTCAGCGCCAGTTCTCACAAATGCATGCTGGTTTCTACAGTTCATAGTCAATTCAAGTACATATAGTAGAACGTGTTTGTCATCCGCGTTGGTGCTGACAATGCTTGTATCTCTGGAGACCTGTGGTTTTTGTTTTTGCCTCTCTTTAGCAGAGATTAGCAAGTAGGTTTGTTGGTACTGGACATTATACTTACTGTCTCAAGAAAAGTACTGCTCCAAAGATTGCACATACTTAATGACTTGTCAGCTAAATGAATCCAAGTGAAGGTTAACAACCACATGGGAGAGGAAGCAGACTGCCTGCATATCAGTACCATTTCTCACAAATGCATACTGCTTATCATAGTACATACTCAATTCTATTATACAATGGAAAGTGTTTACCATATGTGTTGGTGGAACCATTGCTTGCCTCTCAGGACACGTGTTTCTATGTGTTTCATTGTCATCTGCAGAGTAGGTTGGCGTATTCTTGAAAACCGATCAGGTGACGTCACACTCCAAAGCATTCTAGTACATCCCACGACTCGTCAGCCAAATGAGTCTAGGAGGAGTATAAAAATCAGAAATGAGAGAAAGAACACTGCCTGAATATAAGCACTTGTTTGCCCAAATCCATTTTGGTTGTTGTATTGTCTTGCAATATTTTAGAATGGAACCCTTTTTGTTCCTAGTGGACTCTGTAGAGCTGTGACATAGGTGGCAGAACGCAATCCCATGAAAGCTTGTTTTAGAATGGTGAGTTTGGAGTTACATGCAGCAAAATGAAGACGTGTAATACTAAGCTCAGTGTGTGGCAATTATTGGTGGGTACCCTGGCTGGGAAGAGAGTTAACAAAGAAAAATGTTTCACTCATGTGGTCATTGGAATGTGAGAGCAGTTTTAAGAGAATCAAACAAGCCATTAAAACTGCTACTGAAATGGGTTATTTCATTCCAAAGTTTCACACAGCTTGACGCCAGTCCCGTTGTTGTTGACGCCAGTCCCATTGGGTTAGGCTCTATCCGGGAACAGCACAGCAGACACCCCCATGCTCAAAGGCATATTGTGGAATACGCCTGTAGATGTTTGTCCCAAACAGAACGTGCTTACTCTCAATCTCTTGTGAACATTACAATGTATCCCTGTATGGAAAAAGCCTTTTACAATGGTAACTGGTCATCAAGCTTTATTTTCTTTCGCAATCCAAAAGCCAAGATGCCTTCTCACATTGAACAGTGGGGACTCTAATTACAAGAGTATGATTATACCATTGTACATCTTCCAGGGAAGGATCATAACCCTGTTGACTACTTTTTTCAGAGTGCCTATACAAAGTCAAGGTACTCCATCCAAGATGGCTAAAGCCTACATTAATTTAATTGTAAAGTCAAATCCGCCAGCTGCCATATTATTAGCCCAGATCATCACTGCCATGATAGTGACATGCTGAAGTTGAAACATTTAATTACCCATCAGTCGTGGAACTGACATGCTCAACCTTTCACCAATGATGGTGAATACCAAAAGCACAAAAGCGTTAAAAATGAACTGTCTACAACTAAGGAAGGAGTTATACTGTGAGGGTCGAGAATCCTAATTCCGGAGAGGTTAAGACAGAAGATAATTGCAGTGTCTCATTAAGGACATTCTGCTATTATTGCCACCAAGAGAACTCTGTGAGATCGAGTCTGGTTTCCATATTTAGATGAGAGGTTTGAAAAGGAACTCAAAGCTTGTAATCTATGTAACTGCCTCTCTACAAACATTACTCAACATACTCTTACCAAGAACTCCCTAAGCATGCATGGGAGAGAATACCCATCGATTTCGTCGGTCTACTCAACAATGGTCATCATTTGATGATAATTGCAGATGAGTACTCTTGATTTCCATTAATAGAGGATGTCTCAGCCACAATTCATGAGCGCGTCATTGAGAGACTTGACAGCATTTTTGCAAAATGGGACGTTCCAGTCATTCTGAAGTCTGATAATGGCCTATCGTTCAACAGTAGAGAATTCAAGACTTTTCTGGATCATCTGAATGTAATGCAGTACATACATATTTGTGGTCGCAGGCCAATGGTCTTGTTGAACTTTTTATGAGTATACTAAAGAAAGCAGTACAGCGTGCAACTCTTGAGAGGCTCAATTTGCAAACTGTGTTGAATTCCACCCCACAAGCCTATCGTTCAACACCTCACCTGACCATTGGCAAAAGTCCGGCTACTTTGATGTTCAGGAGAGCAATGACAACCAAGTTACCTCAATGGACCAACAAAAGAAAAGGAGGTGATAATACAACTAGAATGAAGGACGTTGTTAATAATGGAAAGATGAAAGCCTATGCTGACAAGATGTGACATGGAAAGAACATTTAATTTAATACAGGGGATCCAGTGATTGCCCTCCAACTGCGAAGGAGAACATCTTATGCTCCTTATGATGCTGCACCTTTCCACGATGTGTCCACCAAGAGACATATTGTGACCTGGGAATTCTGTTACCAGAGACTCTTCTCACTTCCGGCAATTAATTAATTGGTCTTCTGATTCAGATGGTGAAAGAAAGACTGAACCTGAGAACCCAGGAACCAATGTCACTTCTTCACTGACTTCAAATATCTCTGACAGTGAAGATGACAGCTCCCAGTTTCCAGTAACCAGATCAGGCTGAGTATTTAACGTGCCAAGAAGGTTAATTGAAGAAATGTCAATCAATCAATATTGTTTATTTTGGAATCTTGTTCCATTAAACTTACATACACATATACACACAGCATTTACAAATATTAAAATGGTTGTTTTAAAATAGCAGACACATTTGGTTTGAACATATATACAAGGATTACAAAGCAGACTCAACATCTTATTGAAGGAGGGCTTGTAAGCAGGACCTATTTTGTGAGCAAGGAATCTGTCAGCAGGCTCCTGGCTTGCAGCACTTGACCTCCTCCCTCCAAAAATAATCTATAAATCTATCCTTGATCAATTGCTTTGGTATGTCGGCAGCTTCATCTGTCTCATCCCAGAGGGTATGAAGAACTAGGGTGTAGAACAGGTGCTTCTTCCACCCCAGGCAGGCAATTCTTTGGTGGCCCCTAGAGCATAGTAGTTCCATCAGTGGATGTCTGTAAGTTCCACAGTAGACCAAAGACAATGCCAGAACAATAAGGGTCTTAATTTGGTAGTGAAAGAAATCAGATAGAGGACCATATCCAACATAAGTGGAAGCCAGGCGTACTTTGGGATAAGTTGACTAGAGCTCTGAGGAACTTGTTCACCACCATAGTGAGGTCATTGACACCTGCATTGCCCCAAAGTCGCCAGTAGGTAGTTATAGTTAGGACCTATTTTCCATAGGAAAAACATATTTTCTTTTGCCAATATCTTTGGCGCCGGTTGACGGATCTTCGTGAAATTTTTAAAACTAATGGGGTGCTCCTGTCAGCTCTTGTCTTGAAAGTTTTGCGGTGATTCATCAAGCGGGGGCTGAGAAAAAAGGGGGTCCCAAAACACGTTTTCTCCATGTTAATTTCCATAGGAAATTTTGGAACAAGCTACAGCCCAAACTGCTGAACGGAATTACATCAAATTTGGCAAAAAGGTAGCTCTTGGTCCAAAAAGCGACCTTTTTTTTAAATGGTGTAAATCCGTTCAGTAGTTCCTGAAATATTCATTTTTGAAAAAGATATATATCTGGTGACCGCGGTGGATCCGCGAACCTTCCCGAGCATGAGCTTGATTCTAATTGGCTGGCAGCACTTCAAACCAGAAAGTGTTGGCAGCCATCTCGTGACTTGGTGGAACCTAGTCACAAGAAAAAAGGTTAAAAATGAAGAAAAGGGGCAGGGTAGAAACACCCTGACCCCCTAGGCCTTCTCAGGCCCAAAGCAGCATTTTTTTAAAAGATTTCGGCGGGATTCGTGT
The DNA here is from genome assembly GCA_963921515.1 of Calotriton arnoldi. NCBI lineage: Eukaryota > Metazoa > Chordata > Amphibia > Caudata > Salamandridae > Calotriton > Calotriton arnoldi. The sequence goes on along the minus strand of CAWUFW010017312.1, from coordinate 185,024 downwards.
AGGGTTTGTGAATCCCACCGAAAATTGAAAAAAAACAAAGTGCGGTCTCCCGGGCTTCCTTTTCTAGAAGCCCCCGTGTGGGCCAGGGCCCGGGGGCAATGCAGATTTATAATGTGAGGGCCCGAGGGGGCCCCCGCAGCCCCAGGGACAGCCACCTCCAAGGGGCATCTGTTTAATTATGTGGGGGGGGCCTTGCAGACTCCCTAAGTCCCGGGGATTTGTTATTGAAATGCGTGGGGTGGCTTCTTTACCCCCACGCTGCCTCAGGGACCACCACCTCCCCGGGGCTTCAAATTAAAAAGGGCAGGGGGGCCTCGTGGGGACCCCCCAAGCCCCAGGGACCACCACCTCCCCAGGGCTACTTTATAAAACTGTGTGTGGGGGGCTCGATCCCCCCCACACTACCCCGGGGACCACCACCACCCAGGGGCACACTTTATTTAAATATGAGGGTCCGTTGCGGACCCCCAGCCCCGGGGACCACCACCTCCCCGGGGCTTTAAACTTGTATGAGGGAGCCCTAGATGGCCCTGGGGACTGCCACCCCCCAGGGCCGGCTCCAGCAATGTCCCATGGTGCCCACCCCTGGGACATTGCAGTTTGCAATGGCAGGGCGGGAGCACTGCTCCCGCCCTGCCATTGCAAACTTCTGCTTCGCTTCATGGAAGCAAGAGCAGGAAACCTGATCTCGCTTCCATAAAGCAAAGCAGAATTGCTTTGGACAAAGGGAACTGCATGTCAGCAGCTCCCTTTGCCCAAAAGCAATGCCGGCTCCCGCAGGAGGCGGGGAGCCGGCTGGGACCGTGGGGGCATTGGGGCTCCCCCCGCTGTCCCCAACATGAGGCTGTGCCCTGAGCGATGGGGTCCCTGGGGCCATAATTGGCCTCAGGAGGGGGGCCACGCAGCCCCCCTCCAAAATAACAAAAACAAAAAAAGAAAAGGCTGGCCAGGCACCGGGGAATGGGAATTTAAAAAAAAGAAAGTCCTTCCAGGCCCCGTGGGATGGGGTCCCCGGGGCCATAATTGGACTCAGGAGAGGGGCCATGCGGCCCCCCTCCAAACAATTTTCAAAAAAAAGAAAGGCTGGCCAGGCCCCGGGGGATGGGGTCCCCAGGGCCAAAAATGGCCCAGGGAAGGGGGGCCACACTGCAATCACTTAGGTACTACCTGTGCAGTTATGCAATCACCAAGGCAAAATCCCTATAATCATGCAAACAGAAATGTATTAACAAAGCACTCCTTCAATCATCCAGGCACTACCCATACAGTTATATAATGACCCAGGCACTAACTTTGCACTTTTCAAATCACCCAGGCACTACCGCTGTACTCTTCCAATCACCCAACCAGTACCCAATCACTTATAAAATCACCCAGGCACTACCTGTGCACTCCTCCAATCACCCAGGCACTACCATTACACTCATACAACCACCAAGACATTTCTCTATACTTATGCAATCACCCAGACATTACTCATGCACTACTCTAATCACCCACACATTACCTAAGAACTCATGCAATCACCTAGGCATTACCCAAGCACTCCTTCAATCACTGAGCCATTACCCATATACTTATATAATGACCTAGGCACTACCCTTGCACTCCTCTAATCACCCAGGCACCCTTTCTGTACTCGTGTAATTACCCAGGCAGTACCCATACACTTATAAAATCACGTAGACACTACTTATGTACTACCCCTGCAGTCATGCAATCACGCAGGCTCTACCTTTGCACTCATGTAATTACCTAGGCACTACCCTTGCAGTTGTAGAATCACCCAGGACCCACTGTTGCACTCATCTATTCACCTAGGCACTACTCAATGACCCATCAATACCTTCAGGTGCTATTCATACACTTATCCATGCACCCAACATCTTTGTGTGCACTCATGCAATTAGCTAGTCACTATCCATCCTCTCCTCCAATTACCAAGCAACTACCCTTGCACTCATACAATCATCCAAGCACTACTCATGGAGTTATGCAATCACTCAGGCAGATCTATTACATGTCTCAGTTGTAGGTTTCACTATATTCCTGAAATATTGTATACATATTTCTTTTAGATATGATGATGAATTGAAAAGGTAGAGACATATGTATGCATGCTTTTAACAATATGGAGAGACTTACAGTTGAGTCATGTAATAGTCTGCTGTTTTATATTTGGCTAGGCCCAACACTCACGTAGTTATAAAAACACCCTAGTACTATCCATGCAGTCTTCCAATGATCCAGGCACTACATATGCACTGCTGCAATCACCCAGGCATTACCCCTGCACTCATGCAATCACCCAGGCACTACCTCTGCACTCATGCAATAACCTAGGTATTACCCATGCACTCTTTCAATCACCTAGCCACTACCCATGCACTTATATAATCTCTCAGGCACTACCCTTGCACTCCTTCAATCACGCAGGCACTACCCATCTACTTATGTAATCACTAAGCCAGTACTCATGCACTTATAAAATCACCCAGGCACTACCTTTCCACTCCTCCAATCACTCAGCCACTACCTCAGTACTCCTGCCATCACTCAGGCAGTACCCATGCACTTATAAAATCACCCAGGCACTTCCTATGTACTCCTGTAATCCCCCAGAAATTACCCCTGCAGTCATGCAATCACCCAGGTATTACCTATGTACTCCTTAGATCCCCCAGATGTTACCCCTGTACTCATGCAATCAGTAATGCATTAGCTATACACTGCTTCAATCCCCCAGGCACTACCCTTGCACTCTTTCAATCAGGCAGGCACTACCCTTGTACTTATGTAATCACTCAGCCATTACTCATGCACTTATAAAATCACCCAGGCACTACCTTTCCACTCCTCCAATCACTCAGTCACTACCTCAGTACTCCTGCCATCACTCAGGCAGTACCTATGCACTTATAAAATCACCCAGGCACTTCCTATGTACTCCTGTAATCCCACAGAAATTACCCCTGCATTCATGCAATCACCCAGGTATTACCTATGTACTCCTTTAATCCCCCAGACGTTACCCCTGTACTCATGCAATCAGTAATGCATTAGCTATACACTGCTTCAATCACCCAGGCACTACCCTTGCACTCTTTCAATCACAGATGCACTACCCTTGTACTTATGTAATCACTCAGCCAGTACTCATGCACTTTTAAAATCACACAGGCACTACCTTTGCACTACTCCAGTCACTCAGGCACTACCTTTGTACTTCTGTAATCACTCAGGCAGTACCCATGCACTTATAAAATCACCCAGTCACTTCCTATGTACTCCTGTAATCCCCCAGATGTTACCCCTGCACTCATGCAATCACCCATGCATTACCTATGTAATCCTTTAATCCCCCAGACATTACCCCTGTACTCATGCAATCACCAATGCATTAGCTATACACTGCTTCTATCACCCAGGCAGTACCCTTGCACTTATGTAATCACTTAGCCAGTACTCATGCACTTATAAAATCACCCAGGCACTACCTTTGCACTCCTCCAATCACTCAGGCACTACCTCAGTACTCCTGCAATCACCTAGGCAGTATCCATGCACTTATAAAATTACCCAGTCAATTCCTATGTACTCCTGTAATGCCCAAGATATTACCCATGCAGTCATGCAATCACCCAGGCATTACCTATATACTCCTTTAATCCCCCAGACATTACCCCTGTGCTGATGCAATCACCAATGTATTAGCTATACACTGCTTCAATCACCCAGGCACTACCCTTGCACTCTTCCAATCACCCTGTCAGTATCTATGCACTCCTCCAATCACTCAGCCAGTACCCATGCTCTTAGGGAATCAGCCAGGCACTACCCTAGCACTCCTCCAATCACCCAGGCACTATCCTTGTTCTCATACAATCACCCAGGCACTACCCCTGCAGTAATGCAATCCCTTAGGTACTACCTGTGCAGTTATGCAATCACCAAGGCATTATCCCTGCAATCATGCAATCAGATATGTATTAACAAAGCACTCCTTCAATCATTCAGGCACTACCCATACAGTTATATAATGACGCAGGCACTACCTTTGCACTTTTCAAATCACCGAGGCACTACCACTGTACTCTTCCAATCACCCAACCAGTACCCATTCACTAATAAAATCACCCAGGCACTACCTGTGCACTCCTCCAATCACCCAGGCACTACCATTACACTCATACAACCACCCAGACATTTCTCTACACTTATGCAATCACCCAGACATTACTCATGCACTCCTCTAATCATCCACACATTACCTCTGCACTCATGCAATCACCTAGGCATTACCCAAGCACTCCTTCAATCACTGAGCCATTACCCATATACTTATATAATGACCCAGGCACTACCGTGGCACTCCTCTAATCACCCAGGCACCATTTCTGTACTCGTGTAATTACCCAGGCAGTACCCATACACTTATAAAATCACCCAGACACTACTTATGTACTACCCCTCCAGTCATGCAATCACGCAGGCTCTACCTATGCACTCATGCAATAACCTAGGTATTACCCATGCACTCTTTCAATCACCTAGCCACTACCCATGCACTTATATAATCTCTCAGGCACTACCCTTGCACTCCTTCAATCACGCAGGCACTACCCTTGTACTTATGTAATCACTAAGCCAGTACTCATGCACTTATAAAATCACCCAAGCACTATCTTTCCACTCCTCCAATCACTCAGCCACTACCTCAGTACTCCTGCCATCACTCAGGCAGTCCCCATGCACTTATAAAATCACCCCGGTACTTCCTATGTACTCCTGTAACCCCCAGAAATTACCCCTGCAGTCATGCAATCACCCAGGTATTACCTATGTACTCCTTAGATCCCCCAGATGTTACCCCTGTACTCATGCAATCAGTAATGCATTAGCTATACACTGCTTCAATCACCCAGGCACTACCCTTGCACTCTTTCAATCAGGCAGGCACTACCCTTGTACTTATGTAATCACTCAGCCAGTACTCATGCGCTTATAAAATCACCCAGGCACTACCTTTGCACTACTTCAATTACTCAGGCACTACCTTTGTACTTCTGTAATCAATCAGGCAGTACCCATGCGCTTATAAAATCACCCAGTCACTTCCTATGTACTCCTGTTACCCCCCTGATATTACCCCTGCACTCATGCAATCACCCAGGCATTACTTATGTACTCCTTTAATCTCCCAGACGTTACCCCTGTAATCATGCAATCACCAATGCATTAGCTATACACTGCTTCTATTACCCAGGCACTACCCTTGCACTCTTTCAATCACGCAGGCACTACCCTTGTACTTATATAATTACTCAGCCAGTACTCATGCACTTATAAAATCACCCAGGTACTACCTCTGCACTCCTCCAATCACTCAGACACTACACTTGTTCTCATACAATCACCTAGGCACTACCCCTGCAGTAATACAATCACTAAGGTACTACCTGCGCAGTTATGCAATCACCAAGGCATTATCCCTGCAATCATGCAATCAGATATGTATTAACAAAGCACTCCTTCAATCATCCAGGCACTACCCATACAGTTATATAATGACCCAGGCAAAACCTTTGCACTTTTCAAATCACACAGGCACTACCGCTGTACTCTTCCAATTACCCAACCAGTACCCATTCACTTATAAAATCACCCAGGCACTACCCGTGCACTCCTCCAAGCGCCCCGGCACTACCATTACACTCATACAACCACCCAGACATTTCTCTACACTTATGAAATCACCCAGACATTACTCATGCACTCCTCTAATCACCCACACATTACCTCTGCACTCATGCAATCACCTAGGCATTACCCAAGCACTCCTTCAATCACTGAGCCATTACCCATACACTTAAATAATGACCCAGGCACGACCCTTGCTCTCCTCTAATCACCCAGGCACCATTTCTGTACTCGTGTAATTACCCAGGCAGTACCCATACACTTATAAAATCACCCAGACACTACTTATGTACTACCCCTGAAGTCTCTCAATCACTCAGGCTCTACCTATGCACTCATGTAATTACCTAGGCACTACCCTTGCAGTTGTAGAATCACCCAAGACCTACTGTTGTACTCATCTATTCACCTAGGCACTACTCAATGACTCATCTATACCTTCAGGTGCTATTCATTCACTTATCCAAGCACCCAACCTCTATGTGTGCACTCATGCAATTAGCTAGTCACTATCCATCCTCTCCTCCAATTACCCAGCAACTACCCTTGCACTCCTTCATTCATCCAAGCACTACTCATGGAGTTATGCAATCACTCAGGCAGATCTATTACATGTCTCAGTTGTAGGTTTCACTATATTCCTGAAATATTGTATACATATTTCTTTAAGATATGATGATGATTTGAAAAGGTAGATACATATGTATGCATGCTTTTAACAATATGGATAGACTTACAGTTGAGTCATGTAATAGCCTGCTGTTTTATATTTGGCTAGGCCCAACACTCATGTAGTTATAAAAACACCCAGGCATTACCCCTGCACTCATTCAATCACCCAGGCACTACCTATGCACTCATGCAATCACCTAGGTATCACCCATGCACTCTTTCAATCACCTACCCACTACCCATGCACTTATATAATCTCTCAGGCACTACCCTTGCACTCCTTCAATCATGCAGGAACTACCCTTGTACTTATGTAATCACTCAGCCAGTACTCATGCACTTATAAAATCACCCAGGCACTACCTTTCCACTCCTCCAATCACTCAGCCACTACCTCAGTACTCCTGCCATCACTCAGGCAGTACCCATGCACTTATAAAATCACCCAGGCTCTTCCAATGTACTACTGTAATCCCCCAGATATTACCCCTGCAGTCATGCAATCACTCCGGCATTACCTATGTACTCCTTTAATCCCCCAGACGTTACCCCTGTACTCATGCAATCACCAATGCATTAGCTATATACTGTTTCAATCACCCAGGCACTACCGTTGCAGTTCTCCATTCACCCAGGCACTACCACTACACTCATACAACCACCCAGACATTACCCTTGCACTTATGAAATCACCCAGACATTACTCATGCCCTCCTCTAATCACTTATACATTACCTCTTCACTCATGCAATCACCTAGGCATTACCCAAGCACTTCTTTAATCACCGAGCCATTACCCATACACTTATATAATGACTCAGGCACTACCCTTGCCGTTCTCCAATCACCCAGGCACTATTCCTGTACTCATGCAATTACCCAGGCAGTACCCATGCACTTATAAAATCACCCAGACACTACTTATTTATTATCACTGCAGTCATGCAATAACGCAGGCTCTACCTATGCACTCATGTAATTACCTAGGCACTACCCTTGCAGTTGTAGAATCACTCAGGACCTACTGTTGCACTCATGTATTCACCTAGGCACTACTCAATGACTCATCTACGCCTTCAGGTGCTATTCATACACTTATCCATGCACTGAACCTCTATGTGTGCACTCATGCAATTAGCCAGTCACTATCCATCCTCTCCTCCAATTACCCAGCAACTACCCTTGCACTCATACAATCACCCAAGCACTACCCATGGAGTTATGCAATAACTCAGGCAGATCTATTACATCTCTCAGTTGTAGGTTTCACTATATTCCTGAAATATTGTATACATATTTCTTTTAGATATGATGATGATTTGAAAAGGTTGAGATATATGTATGCATGCTTTTAACAATATGGAGAGACTTACAGTTGAGTCATGTAATAGTCTACTGCTTTATATTTGGCTAGGCCCAACACTCATGCAGTTATAAAACACCCAAGTACTTCCCATGCAGTCTTCCAATGATCCAGGCACTACATATGCACTGATGCAATTACCCAGGCATTACCCCTGCACTCATGCAATCACCCAGGCACTACCTATGCACTCATGCAATCACCCAGGTATTTCCCATGCACTCTTTCAATCACCCATCCACTACCCATACACTTATATATTGTCTCAGGCACTACCCTTGCACTCCTTCAATCACGCAGGCACTACTCTTGTACTTATGTAATCACTTAGCCAGCACGCATGCACTTTTAAAATCACCCAGGCACTTCCTATGTACTCTTGTAATCCCCCTGATATTACCCCTGCAGTCATGCAATCACACAGGCATTTCCTATGTACTCCTTTAATCCCCCATATGTTACCCCTGTACTCATGCAATCACTAATGCATTAGCTATACACTGCCTCAATCACTCAGGCACTACTCTTGCACTACTCCAATCACCCAGGCACTACCACTACACTCATACAACCACCCAGACATTACCCCTGCACTCATGCAATCACCCAGACATTACTCATGCACTCCTCTAATCACTCACACATTACCTCTGCACTCATGCAATCACCTAGGCATTACCCAAGCACTCCTTCAATCACCGAGCCATTACCCATACACTTATATAATGACCCAGGCACTACCCTTGCAGTTCTCCAATAACCCAGGCACTATTCCTGTACTCATGCAATTACCCAGGCAGTACCCATACACTTATACAATCACCCAGACACTATTTATGTACTACCTCTGCAGTCGTGCAATCATGCAGGCTCTACCTATGCTCTCATAAAATAACTCAGCACTACCCTTGTAGTTGTAGAATCACCCAGACACTGCTATTGCACTCATCTATTCCCCTAGTCACTACTCAATGACTGGTCTATGCCTTCAGGTAGTATTTATACACTTATCCATGCACTGAACCTCTATGTGTTCACTCATGCAATTAGCCAGTCTCTATCCATCCTCTCCTCCAATTACCCCGCGACTACCCTTGCACTCATACAATCACCCAAGCACTACCCATGGAGTTATGCAATCACTCAGGCAGATCTATTACATGTATCAGTTGTAGGTTTCACTATATTCCTGATATATTGTATACATATGTCTGTACTTTTTCCTTGCAAATTCATATATAAAAGTAATATACAAATCGATGTATACCTGTGTTTTATATGTCTATCAACTTCACATGTATGATATGTATCAAAATGGATATGCAAGTAGAGATATACCTCAGTTACAAGACTATAAAGGGTTTAAAATTAGATAGATTGCACTTTACATTTCAAACAAACACATAGATTTATGTGGCATTCTTCAAGTGAACTTTTCTACAGATTCTTACAAAGTACCATAATCAGTTCTTAGTCTCGGAACTTATCTTAAACATCACTTTTCTACTGCTACTGCTTCACTATTCCACTACTAGTTAGGTATTGAGCATAGCTAAGGGCAAAGCAGCAATCTCTGACATGTCTCTGCTGTTAGTCTCACCATCTTCCTCAAACTGTGCATGCATATGTCTGTACCTTTTGGTAGTGCACCATATATAAAAGAAGGATAGAAATAGATGTATACTTGTATTTTACACATGTAGCATCTTCAGATGGATAACACATAACAGAGTATATGAGTAAGTAGAGACATATGTTCATAGACACCTACATTATGTGGCGTACAAACATATGCATGGATGCTTTCAGAAAGATGGTGACACTTACAGCATACATATGTGATAGGTTGCAGCTTTATATTTGTCTGTGAAAGGTTTGCATGAAATACACCACATGATTTTAGGTCTCTACTTGGAATGAGAAGTGCCGCTTCTTTATTTTTAGTGTGTGCAGAAAGAAGGAACAGAGGTGCAGAAAGAGGCAAGAGGGGTGCGGGAAGAGGGGTGTGAAAGAGGCACGAAGGGGTGTAGAAAAAAGCAAGAGGGGTGCAAAAAAAGCATGAGAGGTTGAGAAAGAAGCAACACAGGTGCAGAAAGAAGCAAGGGGGACAAGAAAGAGGGAAGAGGGGTGCAGAAAGAGACATAAATATTGCAGAAAGAAGGGACAGAGGTGCAGAAAGAGGCAAGAGAAGTGCAAAAGAAGAAACAGAGATGCAGAAAGGGGGAGGAGGGGTAGAGAAAGAGGCAAGAGGATGCAGAAAGAAGCAAGAGAGGTAAAGAAAGGAATAAAAGAAGTGCAGAAAGAAGCAACAGAGGTGGAGAAAGAGGGAAGAGTAGTGCAGAAAGAGGGAAGAGGAGTTGCAGAAAGAAGCATGAGGGGTGCAGAAAGAAGCAAGAGAGGTGCAGAAAGAAGCAAGAGAAGTGTATAAAGAAGCAATAGGGATGCAGAAGGGGGGAAGTGGGGTGGAGAAAGAGGCAAGAGGAATAGAGAAAGAAACAAGAGAGGTGCAGAAAGAAACAGAAGAAGTACAGAAAGAAGGAACATAGATGTAAGAGATGCAAGAGGGGTGCAAATAGAGGGAAGAGGAATATGGAAGAGGCACAAGGGGTGCATGAAGAAGCAACAGGGGTACAGAAAGAAGCAAGAGAGGTGTAGAAAAAAACTAAAGAAGTGCAGAAAGAATGAACAGAGGAAGAGAAAAAGGCAAGAGGGGTGCAGAAAAAAACAAAAGAAGTACAGAAAGAAGCAACATAGGTGCACAAAGAGGCAAGAAGAGTGCAGAAAGAGGTAAGTGTGGTGCAGAAAGAGGCACTATGGGTGCAGAAAGAAGCACAAGAGGTACAGAAAGAAGTAAGCGAAGTGCATAAAGAAGCAAAAGAGATGCAGAAAGGGGAAAGTGGGATGGAGAAAGATGCAAGAGGATACAGAAAGAAACAAGAGAGGTGCAGAAAAAAACAAAAGAAGTACAGAAAGAAGGAACAGAGGTGCAGAAAGAGGTAAGAGGGGTGCAGAAAAGCGGGAAGAGGGGTGTGAAAGAGTCATGAGGTTTGCAGAAAGAAGCAAGAGGGTACAGAAAGAAGCAAGAGATGTACAGAAAGAAGTAAGAGAAGTGCATAAAGAAGCAACAGAAATGTAGTAAGGGGAAGTGAGGTGGAGAAAGAGGCAAGAGGGGTACAGAAGGAAACAAGAGAGGCACAGAAAGCGGGAAGAGGGGTGCAGAAAGAGGGGAGAGTGATGTGAGAGAGGCATGAGGGTTACAGAAAGAAGCAAGAGGAGTGCAGAAAGAAGCAAGAGAGGTTTAGAAAGTATTTACATTTCAAACACACACACCTATATTTATGTGCATACTTCAAGTGAACATTTGTACAGACTCATACAAAGTAGTGTAATAACTAATCCATCTCCTAACATGCCTTAAACCTCACTTTTGTGCTGCTGCTTCACCATTCTAGTAATGCTCACGGTGTTGGGCCTAGGCAAATATAAAGCAAAAACCTATGACATGTGTCAGCTGTAAGTCTCACTATATTCTGAACATTATATATGCATATGTCTGTACCTTTTAAATTAAATTTATTTCTTTCTTTATAGATGGGAATATTTGTATATAATTATTTTATTAATATTAAATAATTTTTAGAAAGTTTTTAAACTTTTCTTTTTTTCCAGATATTCTCCATAATTATTAAGAAAGATTCAGTATGACAAGAAAAGTGCAAACGAAAAGACAACAAAAAAAACAGTACTATTTAAAGAAGAGAGAAAAGCAGAAATTAGATGAAGTACAACATGTGACGTTGAAGAAAAAGTCTTATGGTAAGAGAACAAAAGAATTTGTTAAAAGACTTTTAAAGAATGTAATGAATTTTCAAAATGGGTAAAAGAGAAAGAAAAGTACTACAACCAATCAGAAAGAAACAAAAAAAGGCCAAATTAATGGAAAAGCAGGTTATGGGAAACAATCTATGTTGAAAGAAGAATGAAAGAATATAAAGACATTAGAAAGAGAATGTATAAAAGTAGAGTACTACAAAATGTATTGCAAGATTGTAAAAAATATAAAAGAAGATCAGCATTTTACAAGAAAAAACAACAGATTGAAAGTGTAGTCGAAAAGGCTTTTGAATTGAAAAGAAGATTGTTTATATTAGTATTGAAGAGAATGAGAACAGTAAATAAAACAATGCACTTTATGAAGGAGAAAAGTAAAAGAAAAAGACTGGTTAATAGAACTAACTTTTGCAATTTGTTTTCGGGAGAATGGAAGCACACTTCTAGCATTGAACCTTTTTTAATGAAGAGAGCTATTTTCAACAAAATACATTAGTTCATGCAGTTGATACCAGTGGTTGTTGTTATGAGGTTAGAAATGGTTGTCCAATTGAAAAAGAAAAGATGGTTCCTAGAAATGTGGAAGAAGTAATAGCTGAAGAAGTTCAAGGGAGACGTACACAAGCTCCAGTGTATAAGTGGGATTGTAGTAGTATTTGTAGTATACGACAAGAATCTATTGATATATTACCAAATTTCTTACGAGATTATGGTAAAAAAAGTGCTAAACAGAAGATTAAGATGTTGCAAGGACTAGATCCTTGTAAAGTTAGAAAATATACTAACTTGCAGGGTCATTCTCTGGCTTGTCTTTCAAGAAAAGTCTGTCGAAGTACTTTTCATCATTTAAGAATGTTAGCAGTACATTACTCAGAAATGCGGAAGTTAGTAAGAATATTGTAGTATGTGAAAAGTCCTGCATTATCTTTAAGTGAAATAAACACAGGTTCAGTATTGGATGTAAAAAGTTTCTGATGATATACAGTTTTGTTTCTTTGGTCCTCAAGAGGAGTGTACAGAAAGTGAGAGTTTGATAAGTGTAGGTGTTGAAGAAGAGGTGGAAGATAGTACTACTGAGAAGTTTGTAGAAGAAATTACAAAGTTTAAGGTACTTTCTTGTGAAAAACCAAACTATGTTTGTATTTGTTGTCGACGTACTCACTATAGAAGTCAAACTAGGAATGTTGATGTGTATTTAAAAAGTGAAAAGGAAAACAATGATAAGTGGGAGCAATTTGGTGCTTATTTGTTGGTGGAAGGTCGTTTTGAGTTGGGTACTGATCAACATATTTGTAAATATTGTTACAACAAATTAGAAGAGAACAAAATGCCAGCTAGAGCTGTACATAACAACCTAAAGTTGGTAGCTATTCCTTCGGAACTGGTAGATTTAAATACTTATGAGTCCATTCTTATTCAATCTGTGCACCCATTTCAGGCTATAGTTTGTATGGAGCCTAAAACAGGTAAGCTGCCACCAACAGATTTACAAAGAGGTTTAAAAGGGAGAGTTGTGTATTTACCTTTAGATTTTAAGAAAAATATTGAAATTGTTGGTATAGAGAGAGAGGAAAGTGAACCTGTAGTTATTCTAGTTAATGGTGTACCAACAAAGAGTCAGAAAATATGGCAAGAGTTTCTAGATGTCACCAAACTTCAAAAGGCTACATTATATCTTGTACAAAACAATATTTATTATAAATGTATATGTAGAAGAACAAGAAATATCTTTAGAAGATGATAGAGAAATTTCAAATGGCCAAATAGAAAAAGTGGACAACTCCAGGAGTAAAGAAATTTATGAACATTACAGTATACATCCTCTACATTCAAAAGAAGTTATAGGAAACACTATTGAATTATTCCAAATGAAGAAAGCAAAGGGAACTCCCATGAGTGTATGGGAAAAAAGTTTAGAAGCTCGTTGTTTTCCACAGATCTTCCCCACTGGAAAAGATGGACGATATGATGAACGACCAGTACAGATTCCAGCTTCAGAATATCGTACAATAAGATTGTACTCAGAAGATCCAAGATTTCGACAGTGTATTCCATATTTATTTCATCTTCTGTTTGAAAGTAACTTGTCTGGACTTTCATATGTAGTGAACCACATATTAAAAATGGGAGTTCATCTTACACATGTTTCTGTAAAGGAATTTGTGGACAAAGTTCAACAAAGAGATGATCATTTAGAATCTCAGTTAATTAATTTGATGGCGTGTCAACGTGGTACTAATGAGTATTGGTATCGTCGTCACGGAGAACTTGAATGTATGTTAAGAAACTTAGGAACCCCTACGTGATTTGTTACGCTTAGCTGTGCTGAATACGCATGGGACGATTTACTTGAATTTCTACCACATGCAAACTCAAATGTAAAAACATTGAATTGAAGACAGCTGGAGAATTGTGTTCCTTGGATCCTGTAAATGTGTGCAGATATTTTAATCATAGGTTTCATGCTATGATGTCTTTTATCTGCAATAAAAATAATCCACCTCTTGGAGAAGTTATTGATTTCTTTTGGAGAAAGGAGTACCAAGCCAGAGGTGCTTCTCATATACACATGCTATTATGGATCAAGAATGCACCTAAATTTGGAACCGATTCTGATGAAACTGTTTTGTCTTTCATTGAAGACTATGTTATCTGTGCCATTCCAAAAAGGGAGGAGAAAACAGCTTAAGACAACAAGTTTTACGGTTTCAAAGTCATCGATGTGGAAAATATTGTCGACGAAAATACACGTCAAAGGGAAAAGTTTATACATAATGTCGTTTTGGATTCCCACAACTAGTGATTTCAAAAGGAAGAGTCAATAGTTTCATGTCAGTAGTAAGGCATACTATAACTCGAAAATCTCCGAAGAATACTTACAACATAAAAAGAAATGAAGAATCAAAGTTTATTAATGACTACAATCCAGTGATTTTGACAATGTGGAATGCAAACATGGATATCCAGTATGTTGCAGATAATTTGATTGCTGTTGTTCGCTATGTTACGTCATATATAATGAAATCTGGAAAGACGGAGTTGAAAGAAATGTCGGAAGAAATTTCACAAGAGAAGACTCTTAGTCACAAATTGTACAGCTTTAGTTTGAAGATGCTTTCCCATCGAGAGATTGGATCCTACAAATGTTTGGATCGGTTGACCTCTGCAAGTTTATTTTCAAATTCAAGAGCAATCATTTGGGTAAGTCTAGGTCTTGCTGCAACACAAAATCGAGTATTGAAATCTCTACAAGAAATTGAATACTTAGCATTGAATGAACCGGAAAGTACAGATATTGTTAAAACAAATATGTTGGATACGTACTATCCCAAAAGGAGTCCACATCTGGAAAACATATGTCTCTATGAAGTACTACAACATTACAGTTTTCAGAGAAATGTTACAGAAAATATAAATGAAGAAAAATATGCAGTAATTGGATGTAATGGATGTTTGGTAAAATATGCCAAATGAAATCTTATTAACCACAGTAAACTCAGTTGTGAAACTCCAGATAAAAGGGAATTTTCTATTTAGCACTTCTGCATCTCTTCAAGCCTTGGCGTAGTGAAATGGAATTACTTGGAGATTTTGAGTGCTTTGAAGATTCTTTTAATGCATGTAAAGATAGCATTCAATGCATAATTTTTCCAACTTATCTACAAATGTTAAATGAAGAGATTGAACAATAAACTACTATTGCAGCTGAAATAACTAGAGACAGTTCTCAAGATAGTTAAAGTTCTGCTCCACTAAGTCAAGATCCACTCTGACAACCAATTCTTGAAAATTAAGTAGCAGTAGCCATGAATGAAGTAGAAACGGCAATACAACAAGCACAACAGGATATTATTGAGTTGGGAAACTTAGAAGAAAAACTAAATATTGAACAAAAAGAAATACATCAGCAAGTGACACAACAGATACAGCATGGTTTACCGCATGAAAAAAAAGAATGCCAATGCACATCATTTAAACCTATTTGAATGTACATCAGTGGGCAAGCTGGAACAGGAAAAAGTTTCTTAATTAAAGTTTTGACCAGTTATCTACATAAAACCACTGAATCACATTTATCTTGTGTTGTAACCACTCTAACTGGGTTAGCAGCACACAACATTAAAGGGATTACATTACATTGATTACTAATGCTACCAGTTGAACATGAGAATAAGTTGGGATATCACAAGCTATCTGGAGAAGCTTGTTATGAAGTTTCAAGAGTACTCAAGAAAATGAAACTTCTAATCATTGATGAGGTGAGCATGGTCTCAAACTTAATGCTTGCCTTTGTACATTTAAGAACGCAACAGATTTTAAAAACAGATTATGATGTTCTATTTGGAGGAAAACATGTAATTCTATTCATCGACCTACTACAACTTACTCCTGTAAAAGGACAACCTGTTTTTAAAACCCTTCTCCATGAAGACACTAAGAAATCTTTGGGAAGTATTGGAAATGTCAACATTTGGTCTTATTTTGAATATAAAGAACGTATTAAGAATATGAGACAACAAGTGATGAACATTATGGAAACATTCTTAAGAATTGGTGTTTTAACAAAACATGGAAAAGAAGCTTTACAAAGTTGGCTTTTAATGAACTTGTTTCCAAATGAAAACATAGCACCTGAAATAATATACAAAACAATTGAAGAAAAGAAGTCTATAGTTTGCCTAATGCCTACACTGCAAGAGTGTTCTACGTTCAATCAAGAACTTTTTAAATTAGAAAAACAACCAATATTGAAAATGGAAGCTATCGATAAAATGGAACTCGAAGGAGTTACTATTCTCCTCTCAGAGAAATTACAGTCAAAATTGGATTCTTTGGAAAAGTCAGTGTCTAAGACTGCAGGTTTAGAAAAGACTTTATATGTATGTGTGAACTGTCGGGTACTTTTATGACGTAATTTGAATGTAGAAGAAGCTTTAGTAATTGGAGCAATGGGAAAAGTTGTTGATTTTGAAAATTTCAGAACAGAGATGGAATTGAATTTTTGAAGATTAAATTTGGTCACATTGAAGAGTTAAAACAGATTGGACGATGTAGTGTTCATTTTTTGCTTGTAAAAGACTTGTATGTTCGTAGAAAACAGTTTCCTCTTTCTTTAGCATATGCTGTAGCCATTCATAAATCTGAAGGTTTAAGTGTAGACAGTGCTTTGGTAAATATTGTAAGTACAGTGTTTAAAGAAGGCATGGCATGTGTTGCATTGTCTCGAGTAAGGACATTATCTGGTTTTTATTTGATTGATTTTGATGAGAAAAAGATTAGTGCTGATGTAAATTATGTAAGAGAGTACAATCGGTTAAGAAGACTTTATGCTCCTAACTTAGGTGAATATCCTGTATATGAGAAACGAATAGTGTGTCCAAAATGGAAATATGACAAATATTTCACAGAAATTCAAAAAAGAAAACAATTCAAGAGAATGATGAAACTGCAAAGAAAATGAAAATGAACACAGTTGATGATATTGTAGGATACCAGTTAGAAAATAGTTCAGGTATCAACTGCTATGCTAATGTAATTGCGAATGTTGTGTTTTATCTAGAGGCTCTTCAGCATGAAATTATGGAAAATCGAGAAAAAAGATTCTGTTCTTTACTACATTATATTTTTCAAAAGTTGATAACTGATAGAACTAAAATCCATACTGCTTCTGGCATTCGGCATCTTTTGGATATATACACTGGATCATTGAAATTTACATTGAATGTACAACAAGATGCACAAGAATTTCTTATGTTTATGCTTGCAGTATTGGAAGATGAAGAAATAGAAATTGAAAATTTGTTTGGACTAAGTTACAGATGTGATCACAAATGTGAAGAGTGTTCAATTTCTTCTACCACTGAAATAGACACTGAACAGTTAATATATTTTACAATACCAGATTGCAAATCAGTGTCTTTTAACAAGTTACTAAAAACAGCTAATCAAGATATGAAATTGTAATCAGAAATGTTGTCAACATTATTTATAGAAAGATTTGGACAATATGTCTTTTTAATGCTACAACGTTGTAGAGCAAATGGAAGAATATTGGAAACCAAAATTAAAAATTTTGTGGCAAGTCAACTAACAATTTCAGGAAGAACTTTTAAAGCAGTGGCTATTATTTTTCATGATGGACCTACTACAACATCTGGACACTATACTGTATATTTAAAGTGCAATAATGGATGGACACATTGTAATGATGCCCATTTGGAATTCAAATGTCGATTGCCTTACGAATTACAAAATTCATATCTGATACTTTTGATGCCAAAGTTTTGAAAACATCATTCGGCCTATTGGGAAGATGTGAACACAAATTAACGAGTTTATTTTGGATATTTTCAATGCAAATGGTTTTGGAAACATTATTTGGCCTATTGGGAAGATGTGAACAATTACTGTTTGGATTATTGTTTGTGCTAATTCTTACTGCATTTGCAAAATTGTGTTTGAAAGAAGTAGTTTATATACTTGATCTTTATATTATACGTGATGTAAATGAGAGTGTATATTTTACAAAATGTACTTCAGAGAAATAAATGATTTAATGTAGTTGAAGAATGTAATTTAGAAACTGTAGATAGGTAAACAGATAGTTGAACTTGTTGTAAATATTTTCAACGCAGATTTGTTTTTTTTTTACAATCTCATTGATTGTATTTTTTTCCCCGCTGTTTTATGATGATCTACATTGAAATCACTGTGTATGGTGAAATTCAGTAGAATCTGAGAACAGCAAAAAGGGAAACTGAATATGTTATGTAATTCTAAAATTATGTTGTGTTCTTAAAACTATAATATTATATGCAATAACAGTTTTCCTAAATACTAAAGTTTGAAAAGATTTTAAATTCAGTTTACAACAAAACTACTGTAAAATAGTTTCACTGAGTTTTGTATCTTCTTTAATAAAAAAGGTAAGATGAAATATTGTAATAAGCATGATAATATGAACATGTTTACAGTCGCTTTTACTGCACTCATCCATTTTTTCAAACACTACTCATCTATACAGTTAGGCACTATTCCCACACTCCTGCCATCACCCATGCACTATCTATGCACTTCTCCAAACACCTAGCCTGTACCCATACAGTTTTAATATCACCCAGACACTACCTATGTACTCCTCCAATCACCCAGGCACTATCTGTACATTCATGCAATCAGCTAGACATTACCCGCTCTTTCAATCACCGAGGTAGTACCTATACACTTCTCCAGTCCCCTAAACATTACCCCTGCACTCATGCAATCACCCAGACACTACCCTTGCACTCTTTAAATCATCCAGGCAGTATCTATACAATACTCTATTCACTCAGGCAGTACACATGCACTTACAAAATCACCCAGGCACTATGTATGCACTCCTCCAATCACCCAGGTACTACTCCTGTACTCCTCCAATCACCTAGCCAGAACCCTTCAAGTTATAAAATCACCCAGGCACTACCTATGCACTCCTCCACTCACCCAGGCACTACCCCTACACTCATGTAATCAGCAAGACATTACCCCTACACTCATGAAATTACCCAGGCATTAACTATGCATTCCTCTAATCCACCAGACATTACGCCTGTACTCATGCAATCACTTAGGCATTAGCCATGCACTCCTCCAATGACCCTGACATTACCCCTGCACTCATGCAATCACCTAGCTATTACCTTGCAGTCTTTCAATCACTCAGGCAGTACCCATGCATTTATAAAATCATCCAGGCACTACCTATGAAATGAAATGAAATACCAGCATTTGTAAAGTGCACAGCTACCTCCAGAAAGGTGTCCCGGCACTGGGGGCCTTCGGGAAGATTAAGCGAGCTATTGCCCAGAGTCACAAGGTGCTGGGCTAACCTGCCGCTGGCGCCAGGGATCGAACCGTGAGCCCCTGTGCTCTGGAGTCAGACGCCCTGGCCGCTGCACTCATGCAATCACACAGGCACTACTGATGCACTCCTCAATGCACCTAGGCATTACCCATGTATACCTCCAATCAGCCATGCACTATCCATGAGCTCTTTTAATCACCCAGGCACAACTCTTTCACTCCTCCAATAACTCAGGCACTATCCCTGTACTCATATAATTACCCAGGCAATACCAGGCACTTATAAAATCACCCAGGCACTACTTATGCATTCTTCTAATCACCCAGATACTACCACTACAGACATGCAAACACCCAGACATTACTCCTGCACTCATGCAATCAGCCAAACATTACTCATGCACTTCTCCAATTACGTTCCCATTTCCCCTGCACTCATGCAATCACTTAGGCATTACCTATGCACTCTCCAATGACCTAGACATTACCCTTGCCCTCATGCAATCACCTAGCTATTACCCATACAGTCCTTCAATCACTCAGGCAGTGCCCATGCACTTATAAAATCATCCAGACACTACCTATGCACTCATGCAATCACACAGGCACTACTGATGCACTCCTCGAGGCACCTAGCCATTACCCATGCACTCCTCCAATCAGCCATGCACTATTCATGTACTCCTTCAATCACCCAGGCACTACTCTTGCACTCGTCCAATAACTCAAGCACTACCCCTGTACTCATACAATGACCCATCCAGTACCCATGCACTCATAAAATCATCCAGGCACTACTGATGCACTCCTCGATGCACCTAGACATTACCCATGCACTCTTACAATCACCTAGGCATTACCCATGTACTCATGCAATCACTCAGGTAGTACACATGCACTTCTGCAATCACCCAGGCACTACACATTCACTCATGCAATCACACATGCACTACCCATACACTTCTCTATATATTCCACTTGCCACAATTCATACAACACTTACAAATTTGTCTATATTTAACCAAATAGGCGGTTCTAAAAAGAACCATTGTTTTCTTCTTTTTTTGTTTTATATTTTTTTGTGTTTTTTTAACTCTTGTTTGAATTGTTTTGGTGTTTTTTTTTAAATGAAAAAATAAACAGAACCAACAGTGAAAACATTCAAAAAATTATGCAATTAGAAAGTCATCGAATAAAAAAAAAAGTAACAGTGGTGGTTCTTAATGGCAACCACAATGGCATCCACTGATTGCTCACCAAAACATAACATCTTCTTGCATTTAACACAATGCTACTCCACTCTGGGATGATATTCAACCATACCGTCCCTCACAGACGCAAACATGAACGCATACACCCAGGGATTTACCCACTCATACATCCATGCAGGGAGTCACACAGCCCCTCACCCACCCACACAGACACTCATGCACCCATGCAGGTACTTAGAAAACTAATCAATAACCCATATAGACACTCATGTACCTACTCACCAACCCATGCAGCCACTTACACACCAACTGACAGACTGATACACACATTTACACAGATTATTCACTCACTCATACATTCACTAAGACATGTTTAATCACTCACTTATACAGTCAGTCATGCATCCAACAAATCATCCATACAGACACTCATACACCCACTCATTCTTCGAATACACCTTGGCGTATATATATAGCATTCTTAAACCTTTTAGAAATATTCACATTCACAGGATGATATCATCAGTGATGTCATCAGTGATGTCATTTGAGATGTCATCAGTGATGTCACTGACCATGTCATGAGTGATGCAATATGTGATGTCATTAGCAGTGCATTGCGGGGGCACAAGTTATAGTTAGCTCAACTAACTATAATGGCCGAATTTCTCTGGTTTTGTACAAGTGAAATGTCCAACTAACTATAAAGTCCCTGAAACCTATGGTTTTTTCAGTGAATTTCAAAGATTTTTTAAATGCTAATTTCTAACTACAATGTCCCTGAAACCTTTGGTTTTTTCAGTGAATATATATATATATATATATATATATATATTCACTTATTCACTGAAAGAAACAAAGATTCAAAGATTACAGTGATGTTACTGACCATGCCATGAGTGATGTAATACGTGAGGTCATAAGCAGTGCATTGCTGTGGCGGGAGTTATAGTTAGCTCAGCTAACTATAACTGATGAATTTCTCTGTTTTGTGTGTGAGAAATCTGAGCCTAACTATAACGTCCCTGTAACCTTTGGTTTGTCAGTGAATTTCTAAGGTTTTTTAAATTCTATTTCCTACCTATAACGGCCCTGTAACCTTTGTTTTTTCAGTGAATTTCTAGGTTTTTTTTAATGCTAATTCATAACTATAATGTAATTGTAACCTTCCTCATGATTGTGCACTGTGGTGGCAATAACCTAGGCACATTGGCTGGGGTAGGGCTGGAAATTCTTATTACAGAAACCTTTGTAGAACTAAAATCGCTTTTCCCTCACACTGTCTTGGTGTACTCTAATGTATGCCAAAGTCAGAAATGTAAGTGGTCAAATCAATTCTGTCTACAAATTGACAAAGCCAGGAAACATGTTGATAAAACTGTTTCTGCATTCCACAGAGACCATCCATTTGGCTGTATCAATAACAACAATCTGCGTTTTGACATGCATGGAATTTATAGAAGTGATGGAGTGCATTTTACAGATAAAGGCAACAGGGTGTTTCTAAGTAACCTGAAACTCTGCATCCGGTCTTACGTGTAGCAGCCATATACACACAACCAACACAATGGCTCTGGTCAGAGCCACCCTTGTACCTGAAATGTTGTGAAGATTTTTTTAAAGGTTTTTTTCTTTTGTTTTTGGGGATCTTTGTGACGACTTTGCGATCCCCGTGGACACGTCGCAAGAACGAAAAACAAAATCAGACATTCAGAGGCAACCAACATATCATAAAATAATGTGAAAAAAAATCCATTGTGAACATTGCACTACATATATTACTATATACCTTGACACTTTTTTGGGAAAATTTCATGAAGATTGGTTAAACAACGCCAAAGTTATAGGCAAGTCAAAAAATGGTTTTCCTACGGAAACATGGTACCAACTATAACTACTTACTGGAGGTCGCCAGAAGGTAGTTCTAATTCGTACCATGTTTTCGTAGGAAAATCATTTTTTGACTTGCCTATAACTTTGGCGTCGTTGACCAATCTTCAAGAAATTTTCCCCCAACAACTCCCAAAAAGGTTTTAAGGTATGTTCTGGTTGTCATGAAATATATATATTTTGGTGATTTGTAAAAACAAAATATTTTTTATTTAACAGAGGGGGATCTGTAGTGTCTTGCAATATTTTAGAACAGAGCCCTTTTGGCTCCTAGCAGTCTCCAGGGAGCTGTGACGTGGGTGTCAGAGCACAATGCCATGAAAGCTTGTTTTAGAACTTTGAGTTCGCAGTTACACACAGCAGAATAAAGACGTGTAATACTAAGCTCTGTGTGTGGCATGGTTATTGGCGGTTACCCTGGCTGGGAAGATGCTACAGCTATTGCAGGTCATAGTTAACTTAATGGTTTATAATAGAAACTGTTCACCATCAGTGTCGAAGCCGCCAGTGTTTGAAATTTTGGACACATTTCTTGGTTCTTGGCTGTCCTCAGCGGAGAGTAGCAAGTAGGTTTATGGGGAACTGCAATGCTGCTTATAGCTTCCCAGGTACAGTACCTTTCGAAGGCAGACTGGTACATCCTATAACTCTTCATCCAAATAACTCTGGGGGTGTCTAACAATCACAGAGGAGAAGGAGCACACTTCCTGCCTATATAAACCAGTTTGAGTTATTGAGGTACATAGTCAATTTAATTACTGACAGTAGAAAGTGTTCACCATTGGTGCTGGTGCAGCCAATGCTATCATCGCTGAACATGTGTTTCCAGGTACTTGTTTGTTTTCAACAGACAGTAGGGAAAAAGTACCTGGTGTAATGGGGGACTTGTGGGAATTTTAGCATTTTGGAGGCCTTGAGATATATTTCTTCATTTTCCAGTTTTATTGTCCAGTTTTTCTTATTGTCCTTGGTTTCTTTTCTGTTTTGGTACTGATCTAACACTCTAATTTAGATGTTTTTCTAATTTTTATTTGACATTTCAGTGCTTCAGTGCTAAATATGATAAGAATCTGTCGATTTCATCCAAACTTTTGAGCACTTTTGTACATTCACGTTCTGAGTGTGTTTATTGGTGGTAAAACAGGGGTGGAAGCTGGCAGTCATTTTCTCTTTGTCTTCTGTCCACTTGGCCAGTCAGGTTCGTTTTATGGCCGGGCAGTCCCCCTTCTCTCAGGTGGCTCTAGAGACAGGACAAAGCAGTGAGTTAATACTCAAAAGTTCTTATATTACCATCCGACATCAAGAATTAGCAGCTGCAGTTTTCTATAGTTAACATGCAACAGAATTAAAAACAATGATCTTACTTCTCCAGGGACACCTGCTTCTTAAACTGCACCTGACCAATCAATTTCAGCAGAGCTCATCTTCCTGTCTCAGGTGAAATGTCCATTCCAAAGAGACAAGGGTAATTGTGGGCTAAGTTATGAAGGCTTTAGTTAGCTGAATAAGATCCCACCTCAGGGAACAGAAGATTTCAAAATTTCAGTTACAGAGGGAAAACAGCGTCTTACAAGTGGATGAGTTTTTTAACTTGAACTCAGTCAATCATGTTCAGTTATTTCGGGGTACTTCTTCCTTTTTCAAGTGGCACTGGAAAGTCCACCCTCCAGGGATAGAGTGAATCAGTGAGTCGAACCACGGTATGCCCTTTATTTATTCAAATGGGAGTTCACCTCAGGAAATAGTAGAGTTTCACTGATGCAGATATTGCAGCCCTGAACTGCTGATGACAACAGTTGCACCACTCCCATCTATGACATTGTTGCATGTGGGTGATGGACGGTAATTATAGGTCAAAGGTTGTATATTCCGGAAGACAAAATCTGTCTGGCGTATGTCTGCTACAAAGAAATGCATCCATACCGGGAATAACAGATGATATTTTAAAGTCCAGAGACTGGGACCTTTAAACAGAGGTCTAAGCTTTTAGCTCCCAACTCATGCAACCAAGCCAAACCTGGGGCAGCTATTTTAATATGTGTTTATTTTATTAAAAGAAAAATAGCTAAATAGAATAATAAATATGTATACATGAGGAATAGTAAGTACATCTATAACCAAAGCAACTTAAACACTTCCCATTTAATCTGATATTGTGATGTCTTGTTTATTGGTGGTGTGAAAAAACTCAACTCAGTGATAAGTCTAGCTATGCCATGAAGTGTACCCTCGTGAAGGGCAGCAGTGTGATGCAGTACTATGAGCCAAGCACTTTGTCGAGTCTCCTCCACATCGATGTGATGCAGACTTACATAGACAACACTCTTGCCATTGTACATTTGAGACCCTTCTTACTCAAGAACAATCCAGGTCCTTCACTGTGCATCATGCATTGAACACTGTATGCCTTCTCATTCCTTTTCATAGGCTCTAAGGGTTTTTCCATATGACTGCCTTTAGTCAAAATAACATGTGATGAGGTACCTGCATGTTCACACTCTATGAAGCTCCACTGTTGACAACATGACCACCTGTTCATGATCCGTATTGACTTGTGTTGATAAGAGGGAACTTCTTATTTAAGAATGGTGGCTTCTCATACCAAGGTACATCTCAATCTTGCTTCTTGCTACACTGTAGAATTATATCATAAAAAGCAGATGGCGGTTGGAATGCTGAACAAATCAAACCACCCCCTGTCAAAGATGTGGGTTTAATCCATCATTTGTTCACCCACCACGCCACCCGAGTTTGGACTAGCCATATGCAAATCAGTCTTGACCATGCTCCTCATAGGAACAATCCAGCCCAGACAGCCAGACAAGGTCCTTCTTGGACCAGAAACAAGCATGCTGGGACCAGTGCTGGGGTGTTGCCCATCATCAGCCAGGCTAGCTTGAATCTAGTGGCAGAGTCAGCACGGGACCCACGTCTGGGCATACCCTTCCCACTTAGGGCGACAAAAGCAAAAAGAACAGATAATGGATGGCATGCTGAACAAAACAAACTTTCACCCCAGTCACAGACCTGGGTTTAATCCATCATTTTTTTGCTTACCACGAAACACCAGTTTGGACCCAGCCATATGCATATCAGTCTTGACCCTGCTCCCCATGGGATCTGTCCAACCTGAACTACGAGGCCAGGTCCTCCCTGGACCAGAAACTAGCATCCTAGGAATGATTTTGTGGTATCTCCCCCATCAGCCAGGCTAGCTTGAATCCAGTGGTACAGTGAGCACAGGACCCATGTCTGGGCATACCCTTTCCACGGTTTAATCCATTTTTTTTTTTCCTCACCATGCCACCCCAGTTTGGGCCCAGCCATATGCAAATCAGTCTTGACCCTGCTCCCCATGAGAACAATCCAGCTCAAACTGCCAGCCAGGTCCTCCCTGGAACGAAAACAATCATCCTGGGACAGTGAGCTTTAGCCCCTTGATCCTCCTGACATTATCTAGTAAGGTATTTACCTTATTCTGAATGCCTTCTACTCCCCCCCGGAGGCAATATCTACCTAAGTCCATTACAAATGGTTTCACAGTATAGAGAGAAACAGCAATGATTAGATTCGGCAAATACATAACCAATTAGAAAAGCAACCATTGTCAACTAGTAACCTTCAATATATATATGATAGTTTGATCAGACTCTTGGACCATCTCTAGGGCTGTTTGCTGCACAAGTATCCACTATTTCAAGTTTCCAAGTTCTTCAACTAAGAATTTTAGCAATAGAACTTGTGCCAAAGTGCCCGTATGGGAGGCCAAATTGTCCTATCTGCTGAGGAAGGTCCTGATGTTTTTGCCCACCTGCCTACACAACGTTTACTCTATGAGCAAATCATCTGGAATATATTCAATATATAGCAGTCATGTTAATGGTGCTAAGCTAATTTATAACTGGTTCGATCATGAATGTTGGTCCATAAAGAAGGAGCTATCCTATGCATAAGTTAGCTGATCCAAATCAAGCGGCTCAGATGCTGCGCTGTTTATAAGACTGAGACGGAATTATAAAGCTCAATTCATGAATAAAAAAAGCCACTGTTCAACATAAAATATGGGGTAATGTTAGGCAAACTGCTACAGACAAACAATTCTCAAAGGTTTTGGCCACTTATTTCATGAGGTTATAATCGATCAAGAAATAACCAGGGTACGTTTATCAAGGCTTAGAAATAGGTTCAATATTTTGTGAAGCTTTATCCTTCTGCTATGATTGTAAATAAGTCTATACAAAGCATATATAGGGACCCCCACACTGTACACTGAGAGTTATAGCATAGTTATCGAAATAGTGGAGGGTGAGAGTGTCATCACAAAACAGCAATCCAATAAAGCCCACAGCCTAGATCCCTTCCCAGTAGACCTCTTCAAGGGCACACCTCAACTATGAGCTCAAGTTTTTACCAAAGTATTTCATGATAATGTGAGGGCTAGTAATACCCCTGAGTCATGGTGAACTGTGACAGTTGTGGCAATTGATAAGAAGAGAACCCAAACTCATCCATTACATTATCACCCCATATCATTCCCAAATGGGGCAGGTAAGATCTGTAGTTCTCATTAATCAAATACAAAAATGGGTTGACTCAAGAAACACTTTGGCTGATATTTAAGCAGCCTTTAGGAACAGCCTTGGAAGAATTGAACAGGTAATGCACCTTCACATACTTTTGCACCAAATATGTAATATAAAGAGGAGTTCCTTTGTACTCAACATTTAATAACCTCAAATTAGCCTGCAAGGATTGTGACAGGCTAATTCAAGAGGGAGTGAAAGCTGGATCGGCATGAAAAACTGTATCAGAGCTTAGCTACACATTTATTGTATTTTATGTAATAGAATAGACCAGCAGATGTTTTAACTTGTTGTACTATTTTTACGTAGTTGACGAGACCAATGCATGGTAGCTTTTTTGCATTACTGTAAACATTTTAAATAACTATTGCATTAGATATTGCTTTGCTGCTTATCTGTTGAATTAATTGAATGTTCAGTATTTACATTTGTATATTGCCTGACCTACTTAATGTTGTGTGTCAATTGAACTGTACCATGTAAAGTTTTCCAGAGTGTATGTATGAGAGGCCTTAAACTTGCTCTGCGCAAGGAAGTGTCTGCTTTTCTTGTTCCTAACTTTTAGAAGTGCTTCACAAGGGTCAAACCTGCTAGTTCCAAGGAAATAAAGAAAAAACAGTGCAATCTTTACAGACGTACCAGCTGCTCTGTGAACTAGACTTTACCTGGGTCCTGGCTGAATAGTGTGGCTTAGGATAATTTCCACATTTACCATAGAAGATGCCTCTTGCAGTTTGGGAGCTTTAGGATTGACCAGAAGAAATAACATCAGCTAAGAATGTAGTTCATACATAGAAACATTGGAACCCTTAGTGTCGTGTAGTTCCGATATAACCTATACAGGATCTGCACGTTTGGATAACATACACTGTAGGACTGGTGGCAGACTGATTCCGTGCACCACTCCGGATACGTTAGCCTTTCTGTATTAGCTAGCTCACAGTGCCACTATAATCTCCTCTTACCAAGGAGAGAATAGATTCTGGCAACCTGAGAACATGACAACCCTGATCCCTCAGAATTGTGGAAACAATATACTACCTTTCGCTCAGTCACTCGTGCTTACTTAGTTTGTCTCAGAGAGATACACAGAATAAACAGTCTGGTCATTTTCAATAAGAATTTATTGAACAGTTGTTATTCTAGTGTAGAATATATGAGCTGCAACAACCATTAGACAGTAGCAGAGATATATGATTAGCAGTACTACGAAAGTAAAGGGATGGTATAGTTCTACCATCTTGCGGAAATCATGAATATATACACGTACATAAAACACTTGATAAAAAGTGCGTACTCCTACGATGCCTCCTTAACTAGATGTACCTAAATGTACCTAGCATCTGTGTAGGTGTTATGCCAAGAATCCCTCTAGGATCTAGTCCACCCCATTACCTGAGAGTTTAGAGAATGTGGGACCCTGTCCTGGTCTCGAGATGGACACCCCGCGAGGGATGTTAGACCACTGCTAGCTGGAGCGTCTGCATGCAGGAACCTCAGCGTCTCTGGTCAGTGTGTCAGCCGGGAAGTCACGGTCTCCTCTATCTTATTAAGCAAGATGTGTTGTATATATACCCATAGGTCTCCCCAGTGGTCCTACCTTGCTGTGTTACTGTGTCGGCCTAAAGGATGACGTTGGGCCTGAACTTTATACAGAGATATTATACAGGAGATGGTAATCCTACTGTTAGTCCTGCTGTGCTTCCAAGAAGCCTCATGCATAATGTATGAGAATCGAACCAGGGAAAAACCCGCGTTCTGAATGCAGTGTCATATCTAGGTAAAAGTTCAGTGCCTAAGAACCGTTATGTATGTAATGTAGGGAAGAATATAGGTGAAAGGTTGCAATGTTACCTGCGCCTATATAGGGTACCTATATAGAATATAACACCCACTCCTCTTCCGACTGGACGACATATGTAACCTATTACTGTACTACTAGCATAACTAGACAGCGGTAGCACAAAGTTTATAAAAACATCTCTTTAGCTAAAAATGTTTAAAAACTTCAAAAAAAAATCTAAAAAACGTAAAAAATGTAAAAAGAAAAGTTTTCAAGCCCTAGCTCTAAAACTGTTACAGCAAACAATTGATGGACGGAATGCTGACAATGCAAACAGTCTCCCACAGTCAAAAGATCTGGGTTAAATCCATCGTTCTTTTGCCCACTACGCCACCCCAGTTTGGACCCAGCCATATGCAAATCAGTCTTGACCCTGTGCCCCATGGGAACAGTCCAGACCGAACTGCCAGGCCAGGTCCTCCCTGGACCGGAAACAAGCATCCTGGGACCGGTTTCAGGGTATGTCACCCTTCTTCAGCCAGGCTAGCTTGAATCCAGTGGGACAGTGAGCAAGGGACCCACGTCTGGGCATACCCATCCCACTTAGGGCGAAAAGTGTTACAGCAAACAATTGATGGACGGAATGCTGACAATGCAAATATTCTCCCCCAGTCAAAAGATCTGGGTTAAATCCATCGTTCTTTTGCCCACTACGCCACCCCAGTTTGGACCCAGCCATATGCAAATCAGTCTTGACCCTGTGCCCCATGGGAACAGTCCAGACCGAACTGCCAGGCCAGGTCCTCCCTGGACTGGAAACAAGCATCCTGGGACCGGTTTCAGGGTATGCACCCTTCTTCAGCCAGGCTAGCTTGAATCCAGTGGCACAATGAGCAAGGGACCCACGTCTGGGCATACCCATCCCACTTAGGGCGAAAAGTGTTACAGCAAACAATTGATGGACGGAATGCTGACAATTCAAACATTCTCCCCCAGTCAAAAGATCTGGGTTAAATCCATCGTTCTTTTGCCCACTACGCCACCCCAGTTTGTACCCAGCCATATGCAAATCAGTCTTGACCCTGTGCCCCATGGGAACAGTCGAGACCGAACTGCCAGGCCAGGTCCTCCCTGGACCGGAAACAAGCATCCTGGGACCGGTTTCAGGGTATGTCACCCTTCATCAGCCAGGCTAGCTTGAATCCAGTGGCACAATGAGCAAGGGACCCACGTCTGGGCATACCCATCCCACTTAGGGCGAAAAGTGTTACAGCAAACAATTGATGGACGGAATGCTGACAATGCAAACATTCTCCCCCAGTCAAAAGATCTGGGTTAAATCCATCGTTCTTTTGCCCACTACGCCACCCCAGTTTGGACCCAGCCATATGCAAATCAGTCTTGACCCTGTGCCCCATGGGAACAGTCCAGACCGAACTGCCAGGCCAGGTCCTCCCTGGACCGGAAACAAGCATCCTGGAACCGGTTTCAGGGTATGTCACCCTTCTTCAGCCAGGCTAGCTTGAATCCAGTGGCACAGTGAGCAAGGGACCCACGTCTGGGCATACCCATCCCACTTAGGGCGAAAAGTGTTACAGCAAACAATTGATGGACGGAATGCTAACAATGCAAACATTCTCCCCCAGTCAAAAGATCTGGGTTAAATCCATCATTCTTTTGCCCACTACGCCACCCCAGTTTGGACCCAGACATATGCAAATCAGTCTTGACCCTGTGCCCCATGGGAACAGTCCAGACCAAACTGCCAGGCCAGGTCCTCCCTGGGCCGGAAACAAGCATCCTGGGACCGGTTTCAGGGTATGTCACCCTTCTTCAGCCAGGCTAGCTTGAATCCAGTGGCACAGTGAGCAAGGGACCCACGTCTGGGCATATCCATCCCACTTAGGGCAAAAGGTGTTACAGCAAACAATTGATGGACGGAATGCTGATAATGCAAACATTCTCCCCCAGTCAAAAGATCTGGGTTAAATCCATCGTTCTTTTGCCCACTACGCCACCCCAGGTTTGGACCCAGCCATATGCAAATCAATCTTGACCCTGTGCCCCATGGGAACAGTCCAGACCGAACTGCCAGGCCAGGTCCTCCCTGGACCGGAAACAAGCATCCTGGGACCAGTATCAGGGTATGTCACCCTTCTTCAGCCAGGCTAACTTGAATCCAGTGGCACAGTGAGCAAGGGACCCACGTCTGGGCATACCCATCCTACTTAGGGCGAAAAGTGTTGCAGCAAACAATTGATGGACAGAATGCTGACAATGCAAACATTCTCCCCCAGTCAAAAGATCTGGGTTAAATCCATCATTCTTTTGCCCACTACGCCACCCCAGTTTGGACCCAGACATATGCAAATCAGTCTTGACCCTGTGCCCCATGGGAACAGTCCAGACCAAACTGCCAGGCCAGGTCCTCCCTGGACCGGAAACAAGCATCCTGGGACCGGTTTCAGGGTATGTCACCCTTCTTCAGCCAGGCTAGCTTGAATCCAGTGTCCGTAATTATAGTCCGAACCACTATAAGCATTAAAAAGCCATGTTTGCCCAAAAAATGAAAGGAATGTCAATTTTGTTTTTGAGTTCCCAAATTGAGCTTGTTTAAAAAAGGGCGAATTTCTACCAGCACACGATGAGCCAAATGAGTCAAATGTTTATGTATCCTGGCTGGTAGACGCAACATTTCCGTAGCTGGCTTCCGCCGTAGATGGCCCCTGTAACACCTCGCAGAGTATGTCAATGGAGCACAGATGATGTTCCACGCTGTCCACAGCCGGTGCTGGGGCAGCCTGCGTGTCGTCTAAAGCCTGGGTGTCAGTGGAGGAGCCGGTGTTCATACCAACAGGTGCAGTTACTACCTGCGGTGGCTCAAGGAATGCCGCCATCAACATTGGAATACGCTGAGGACACTGCAGAACATGGGCCGTTATCGGGTACAGTAACGCATTCACGTCCGGTTGCGCACATGATGGGAGTGTCGAACACAGGTCTAACACTCATTCTTCTCCGCAAAACAGGCATCGGAGGACAGGTAAGATGCAGTCTATCCAGACTGGTCGGATTGACAAGAACCAAGATCCACTTAGTTTTCTTAGGCGAGGCGTGCCTAGATGTTGTACCATGCGGTCATGGTATTTACGCTCCAGGAGTGCTTTTTCCATCTCCTTGGTGACTGGGACGTCCATTGCTAGCAAATATAAAACAATCAGGATACCTGCTGCTATGAACAGGATGAGCGGAAGTCCTACAAAGATGCTTCCAAATACGGAGTGTATGAAGTTTAGGATAACTCCAAGTACCGTCTGAAAGGTGCTCAGAAGTCCAGAACCTTTGGTCTTAAATAGGTGGACAATACCGTATCAGACATGTTAAAGATAGGATTTTCCATTTCTGCGAAATGGAAAGGGCAGTATGTTGTATTGTATGATGTCAGCTACTGTAATCTCTTCCTGTGTTGTTATGTTATCCTCGGTGTGTGATGGAGTCGGCAGCCGAGGTGTGTTCAAGTCTTTGTTCTTGGCTAGTCCAAGGCAAGACGTCTGTTGCACTGACTCGTTCAAAAACATGATTTGTTGAGGGATGAGGCATGCTCTAAACAAAGCTTCTGTTCCCTATACCTGCCATTCCCTAGTACCCCAGACTGATTTTAGGTCTATGGTGTCTTCCCACAAGTCGAAACCTTGAACGGACAACTGGACAATAAAGGAAGCAGAGTAAATCTGTTTGGTGTTTGTCAACATATTTTTTGTGCTGATGCTGGTGCAACCCTATAGTAATATGAGGCTGGGTCAGACATATTAAACCCTGAAAAATATGGAAACTTTTGCGTAAATCTTTTTGAACTGCCTTTCGGTGGTGTTGGACAGTGTTCCCACTGGTGGTATGTGAACACAGGTCTAGTATTTGCAGATTTATGTAAAAAGTGATGACCATAGTGTTGATAACAATACATAATCTCGAAACCTGATGTGCCTTCCAGTGTTTCACTATTAGAAAACGCAGCAGATTTTTCCAAATCAGATAACATGTTATTAACAGTTTCAAAATCCCAATCATTGGAAAATGTACTTGAGGTAATGATATCACTCAACGATATTTTAAATAAATGAGGAATTTTAAATATTTCGGTTCGAACAAAAAAATCGAAATCAACCTTGTCCCAAACTATACCATCCGGTATAGGAACTGCTGTAATGTTCACTGATGACAAGTCTCTTTGTTCTCGATGAGATGATAGGTGTGGTTTTAAAAGTAAGTTCACCTTTTGGGCTGCAGAGCTTTGTCGAAGGTATCTTCCATTAACAAGCATGCTAAAAACTATTAATTAGCCTACCCAGAAAAGAAAGAAAAGTATCCCGGTGATTATCCATAGTTCTACCCAGGGTGACACCAGATAAGTCTTTTTAAGAAAGTTCAGAAAGTCTTTTACTTGCTGTTTGCGTGATTTTTTGTCTGCGTCGTTTCCGGTTCGCTTGGATCCAAAGAAAATGTATCAAAGTTTATGAAGTAGCCAGAAGCAGTTCGATCAATTGTTGGTATTGCATCTGTATTTGTAGAAATCGTGGTTTGCTCTCGTTGAGGCATGTTGACGTAGACATCTGTATTTGGTCAAATAGCAATTTGTCTGTCATTTTGAGTTTCATTTTGAAGTTATACTTCAGGTTCCAGGGGAACGAGATCCATAGCATTGTTGCATA
Organism: Calotriton arnoldi; assembly: GCA_963921515.1. Classification (NCBI taxonomy): domain Eukaryota; kingdom Metazoa; phylum Chordata; class Amphibia; order Caudata; family Salamandridae; genus Calotriton; species Calotriton arnoldi. The sequence goes on along the minus strand of CAWUFW010017312.1, from coordinate 151,437 downwards.
GTCCATCATTCCATGCCGGGGACTCTTTGAACGTGATGAGTCTTTCCGTTTGAACTTCTTGGATTGTAGCAAGAGGAGGGCATCTGCAACTTTGGAGTCCACATGGCCTACTACTCAGTATCGGCCACATAATGTGGTTTGATTAGGTCGATTGAGACAAATCTTTCCTCCTTTTTTACGGCAAGAGGCGGTAGAAGTACAATTCTTGTTCCTTCAATTGCTAGGACCGGTACAGGTTTTCTGTATGATGACCCAAATTCTTTTTTGTCCGCCATCTTTTCTCTGACCAGATCCCTGACTTTTGGGATCCAGACAGGTCTTGCCGTGACTGATTTGACTTCCCCAGTGGACATTACTTTTTTGTGTCCTGGATTCATTTAGATCCTGTAAAACAGCCAAACGATCATGGATGTCAAAAGGTTTTTCATCCGCCACTGTGACTTCACAATCAAGATCAGGTACCCACATTCTTGTCCCAAATAGGACGTCATATGGAGTGACCCCCCCCAGGGAACTTCTTGGCATGTTGTTCAAAGCTCCCTGGACTCCATACAGATGTTTTACCCAACTTTCACCCGTGCCTAATACTCTAGCTGTTAAAGATTGCTTTAAGTCCCGTTTTTTTCTCTCGGCAACTGAATTTCCCTCGGGATGGTACGGAGATGAGTACCGCAATGCTACACCCAATCCTCGCATGGCCTCCTTGTAAGCCCGAGAGCTAAACGCAGGGCCCTGGTCAGAATGTAATGTGCCAATTGCGTATGTCCCTATAAAGACTCGCAAATCTTTGATAACAGTTCGAGCGTCAGCCGAGCGTTGGGGCCACACCCATAGGAACCTTGAGCAGGAATCCACTGCAACCATGATATACCTGTAAGCCCCATCTCTTTGTAAGGGGCCGCAGTGGTCCAAGTAAACACACGCTAGTGGTTTGTCAGATATTAATAATGGTGTCTGTGCTGGATGTGTTACGGTGGAACCTTTCATCTGCTGGCAGATGTCGCATTTCAAGACATAGGGGTCGATTCTGATCTCGGCCGGAAGCGCACCTAACAGTATTCGTCCGGAAAAAATACAAGCCGAACGCGTGTTTCCCGACCGATTCGAACACTCGTCCGAACGAACAAGTACGATGCGCATAACAGCCCAGATTCTGAGCGAGCCGTACTCACCGATTCCAGCTCCCGTTCCCCGTCCGAGCCGGATCCGTAAACGCCGATTCGAGTCGCACGGAAGCAAATACACAGCACTTCCGGCCGGACGAGTACGATGCGCCTTCCGTACGCGCCGAACCCATCGCTATGCCCGGCACGTTTGAGCATCCGGGAGAGCTGTACATAAGCTCCGATTCGCGCCACAAGACGATCCACGGCGACGAGACGGACAAGCCAGCGATGAGTACGAGTCGAAGCCACGAGAAACCCGAACGAGACGACCCAACCATGAATCCCATCGCGCAGGTCCTACCAATACTCTACATCTATTACCGGGACCGGTACGGACGCGTACGGCGCAGACGGTAAGTCAAACACCCACAACACAAACAAATGACACGTACCCGAAATATGTCACACACACATAGGGATGCACAAATGACGTACACTAGCAACAGCAGAACCATAGGGGCGGGATGGCTATCACCAATGCCATACACACCCATAGGGGGATGGATGCCTACCACTACCACCACCCCTACTCAGGGGGCCTGGATGCCTGTCACTACTACCCTCCCCACCCATAGGGGATGGATGCCTGCCACTACTACCATCCCCACTCATAGGGGGATGGATGCCTACCACTACCACCACCCCTACTCAGGGGGCCTGGATGCCTGTCACTACTACCCTCCCCACCCATAGGGGGATGGATGCCTGCCACTACTACCATCCCCACTCATAGGGGGATGGATGCCTACCACTACCACCACCCCTACTCAGGGGGCCTGGATGCCTGTCACTACTACCCTCCCCACTCATAGGGGATGGATGCTTGCCACTACTACCATCCCCACTCATAGGGGGATGGATGCCTACCACTACCAACACCCCTACTCAGGGGGGCCTGGATGCCTGTCACTACTACCCTCCCCACCCATAGGGGGATGGATGCCTGCCACTAATACCATCCCCACTCATAGGGGGATGAATGCCTACCACCACCCCTACTCAGGGGGGCCTGGATGCCTGTCACTACTACCCTCCCCACCCATAGGGGGATGGACGCCTGCCACTACTACCATCCCCACTCATAGGGGGATGGATGACTGCCACTACTACCATCCCCACTCATAGGGGGATGGATGCCTACCACCAATACCACCCCCACTCATAGGGGGATGGATGCCTACCACTAATACCATCCCCACTCATAGGGGGATGGATGCCTACCACTACCACCACCCCTACTCATGGGGGCCTGGATGCCTGTCACTACTCCAATCCCCACTCATAGGGGGATGGATGCCTGCCACTACTACCATCCCCACTCATAGGGGGATGGATGCCTACCACTAATACCATCCCCACTCATAGGGGGATGGATGCCTGCCACTACTACCATCCCCACCCATGGGGGGATGGATGCCTACCACTAATACCATTGCCACTCATAGGGGGATGGATGCCTACCACTACCACCACCCCTACTCAGGGGGGCCTGGATGCCTGTCACTACTACCCTCCCCACCCATAGGGGGATGGATGCCTGCCACTACGACCATCCCACTCATAGGGGGATGGATGCCTGCCACTACTACCATCCCCACTCATAGGGGGATGGATGCCTACCACTAATACCATCCCCACTCATAGGGGGATGGATGCCTACCACTAATACCATCCCCACTCATAGGGGGATGGATGCCTACCACTACCACCACCCCTACTCATGGGGGCCTGGATGCCTGTCACTACTTCCATCCCCACTCATAGGGGGATGGATGCCTGCCACTACTACCATCCCCACTCATAGGGGGATGGATGCCTACCACTAATACCATCCCCACTCATAGGGGGATGGATGCCTGCCACTACTACCATCCCCATTCATAGGGGGATGGATGCCTACCACTACCACCACCCCTACTCAGGGGGGCCTGGATGCCTGTCACTACTACCCTCCCCACCCATAGGGGGATGGATGCCTGCCACTACTACCATCCCCACTCATAGGGGGATGGATGCCTACCACTAATACCATCCCCACTCATAGGGTGATGGATGCCTGCCACTACTACCATCCCCACTCATAGGGGGATGGATGCCTACCACTACCACCACCCCTACTCATGGGGGCCTGGATGCCTGTCACTACTACCATCCCCACTCATAGGGGGATGGATGCCTACCACTACCACCACCCCTACTCAGGGGGGCCTGGATGCCTGTCACTACTACCCTCCCCACTCATAGGGGGATGGATGCCTACCACTAATACCATCCCCACTCATAGGGGCCTGGATGCCTACCACCCACACAACCCCTACTCATAGGACGGGTAATGCATGACACAACCAGCATACTCCAACATAAGGAATGTCTGAAAAATACATCCCCCCCAACACCATGACAAGCGTGTGTAGTCTGTGTCAAATGCCTACAACACTGAACATGACATTGAACATACAATGTGACCCCCTATCACATGTGTCACACATAAATGTGTGTGGCCTCCACAATGCAAGCAGACCATGACCATTGTGGCAATGGGGTCTAAAGCCCCATCACCACAGTGACCAAAAGGTAAGTGTGGGGTCCATAGCTGAAGCACATTTTGAACATTGTGGCAATGGGGTCTAAAGCCCCATCACCACAGTGACCAAAAGGTAAGTGTGGGGTCCATAGCTGAAGCACATTTTGAACATTGTGGCAATGGGGTCTAAAGCCCCATCATCACAGTGATCAAAAGGTAAGTGTGGGGTCCATAGCTGAGGCATATTTTGAACATTGTGGCAATGGGGTCTAAAGCCCCATCACCACAGTGACCAAAAGGTAAGTGTGGGGTCCATAGCTGAAGCACTTCTTGAACATTGTGGCAATGGGGTCTAAAGCCCCATCATCACAGTGACCAAAAGGTAAGTGTGGGGTCCATAGCTGAAGCACATTTTGAACATTGTGGCAATGGGGTCTAAAGCCCCATCACCACAGTGACCAAAAGGTAAGTGTGGGGTCCATAGCTGAAGCACATGTTGAACATTGTGGCAATGGGGTCTAAAGCCCCATCATCACAGTGACCAAAAGGTAAGTGTGGGGTCCATAGCTGAGGCACATTTTGAACATTGTGGCAATGGGGTCTAAAGCCCCATCACCACAGTGACCAAAAGGTAAGTGTGGGGTCCATAGCTGAAGCACATTTTGAACATTGTGGCAATGGGGTCTAAAGCCCCATCACCACAGTGACCAAAAGGTAAGTGTGGGGTCCATAGCTGAAGCACATTTTGAACTTTGTGGCAATGGGGTCTAAAGCCCCATCATCACAGTGACCAAAAGGTAAGTGTGGGGTCCATAGCTGAAGCACATTTTGAACATTGTGGCATTGGGGTCTAAAGCCCCATCACCACAGTGACCAAAAGGTAAGTGTGGGGTCCATAGCTGAAGCACATTTTGAACATTGTGGCAATGGGGTCTAAAGCACCATCATCACATTGACCAAAAGGCAAGTGTGGGGTCCATAGCTGAAGCACATTTTGAACATTGTGGCAATGGGGTCTAAAGCCCCATCACCACAGTGCCCAAAATGTAAGTGTTGTCATGGGAAAAGCTGCAAATGCCAAACTGCATGGATGATTCCTGGTCACACAACAACAAACACATCAGTGGCATAGTAGTGCTTGTGTCCCATAGCAACATAGATTGGGTGAGGCAAACAGTGCAGTGCCAATGAAACATCGCTTTGGCCATGTGCAGACAAATATCATCCATGGGGGCTCACATTGTCAACATTCACGAATAACACAATGACAGAAGTGACCATCATAATGCAGACCCACACATCTGCACCAATGGACACACAAATGTAGCTATCCTGTGGAGACTGTAGGTGTCAGATGAACAAATACCATTCCATGGCAGCAATAGGACATACAAACCATGATCATTGTGCTGACTGATGACCTAGGAGTCCCAGCGACAGCAGGGGAAACCCACCAAACAACATACAGCCAATGGCAAACTAAAGAAATGCCAATGCAGTGGTGCAAATGCACAAACACAAACAGGCAGACTCACACTGCATATCAAACACAACAGGTGATGGGGGGTGTGCCAGTGTCCCCAGGCAACCACACAACACATGAGGAGGCCTGAATCCCTATTACACAGATGTCAATACAGTGCCACACAAAAGTAACTCATGGATCGGATTCCCCTATGTGGGCAATCAGGCATTGTTAGATGAGAGGAAGCCCAAAATACAAATGTCACACAAGCTTGTAGGAACAGCAACTAACACAGCAAGAGACAGACCCACCACAGCACTACCCCCAGGGACCCCACATTGTGGTGACACTGGCCTGCATGATAATCCCACTGTGATGACAAAGGTAGATGTCGTACACACTGTGAACCACAGTCATGTGTCCTGAGCAACTAACAACCATCACACCTACACAAGCACAAATCAATCAGCACGGCCTGTCAGCCAAGGCCAACATGGAGGTAGGGGTCTAGCCGTGCAACAACTCTCATTTGCACACACTCAACACCACACACCTTGACCTCCACCAATGTGCAGCAGTGAAGCTCACATGGACTGGTGACATTGCACATGCACCCATGACAATCCCAAGGGTGGTGGGGGAACTAAGGTGGAGATACCCATCACACATGGCCAGTCAACAAGACTTGTGAATGTCTGACACACTGCACAGTACGCTGTACATGGGCATGACGTCAAATCCACACCAACCAATGGGATCCCGGCCACAGTCACACACCAATGAAGATGCCAAGGTCACCCACAAAGAACACACATAGACAACTTCCAACATTGCAGCTCTGACCCTGAGGAGTGGCAGCAGTCACACACACAACGTGTCACAATCACTGAAAGCTAACACAAACTGTAAATTACATGACTTGTGTAACCAACAAGTGCCAAGGGGAATCCTGACTGTGTCTCATCTGCGTTTGCCCACAAACTCAGCCCTGACAGCAAACACACCTATGGATGACACCCTGATCACCAGTAATGTGCCATGCACCCACATCACAGAGAACCCAGGGCGAAGATTTGGGGGAACATTGCTCAACTCAGCAAGCATCACAAACAGGAACATCACTAGGGACCCCAGCCTGCGTAGCAAAATGGAAGTGAACACACACAGACATGCTCACACAACACACACCTTGGGCTCAGGCAATGTCACGGAATTACACACTGCCATGAGGGGACTCCACTCCTGTGTACGGAAAGCTTTGCCATACGTTGTCTCTGCAGGGCTCAATCATGTCAGCAGAACATTTGGTCACTCATTCAACAATTAGCACAAAATGAAGGCTCTCGTCACATCAGCCTGGTCATGGCAGTGTCACCGAAATCATCTGCACCGATCAAATACACATGTATAGCAAGCTGCACTGATACCACAGATGAGTCCTTCCCCATTGATGCCCAAACTTGCATGTCCAGTGGAGATGGTCACACGGTCAGGGAAATAGACAAATTGAACAATGGCAAGCACATCTGATGGGCAGGGGTGTAAGCCACAGATGTGATATTGCAAAAACATGTAGGGAATCCCATTGGCAAATATGAAAAACATGACACCCTCATATTGCTGCAAAGGAAGACATGGCTACACCCCAGGATAGGACACATTCACCCTGGACCACATGGGGTCCTGCACAGTAACACTTCATTTACCTGATAGCAAAAATCACCATCACTGCAGCAAGGGCATGTTTAGCATCCTCAACATCATGTACATCTGAAGCAAAACCACCGGAGAACTGAAAGGAGCTTTATTCAGCATATGTTATTTTAAAATAGAAAGTCCAGACAAAACCCAAAGGCCAATGGCCAGTCCATGACTGAAGTCCAAACAGGGTGACAGTGGCAGATGTCACCCTTTGCTTTCCTGCACTGCTAATAACCAGGGACACTCCCCTATGAGGGGCATACGGAGGGTCAGGCCAGGCACCGCAGGGACAGGATCAGGGCTCACCAGAAGGAGGCAGGGAAGGGGTGGCTGGTGGTGGAGAGTCACTGACAACTGCAGTGGAGGTGTCTGACATGGTGTGTGCCGGCACAACTGGGGGGCATGAGTCAGATGGTGTGGGTGCCGGCACAACTCCAGTGGGCTGGCCAGATGGAGTGGACAGGTTCCCCACTGCAGTGCCCAAGTCAGACGGGGTGGTAGTGGACTCCACTGCAGTGCCCATCTCCGGGAGAGTAGAATGGGGTTCAGGTAAGTTGGGCAGGACAGAGGGGGAGGACACGATCTCCACACCAGTGGCACAAACATGTGCAGCGGGGGTGTGGGGCTGGAAGAGCAAGTGGTAGGTGGAGAAGGCCGCATCATTTTGGGGATGGTGTATCTGTGGGTGGGGGAACCTGGGACAGGGTGTGGTGGGGGAACCTGTGTTGTGGGTGACTGAGGGATGGAGGAAGGAGACTGTGTGGTTGACCTGCAGGGCGGTGGCGGAGGTCTTGCTCTTCCGGGACCGGGGGACTTGCGGGTGGGGGCCTCAGGCTGTCTGTGCCTGGGGGAGGGTGTCCGGGGGCGAGGGGCACTCCCCTCTGTGTGGGTGGACTTCCTCTTCCCCCTGTATGCTGAATCAGCAGGATCGGAGGGGAAGAGGCCGAGGTCACAGAGGAAGAGCTGCTTTGTAGGTGGGGTTGCAGGTGAGGCAAGGGAAGGGGTCTTGGAGGGAGAGGATTTTGAGGACTGCGGAGTGACTGTGGATGCCTGTGTGTGTGTCTGTTCCCCATCCCCTGTGGGTGTGGTATAAGTCCCCTGAGGATGCGTGTGTGCATGTTTTGCCCTTGTTTTGTGTGTTTCTGTGCTGCTCGTGTCTGTGTGTTTGGGTGATTGTGCAGGTGTGCATGTGCTTGGGACAGGTAGGGTGCCAGGAAGTGTGGATGGGGCAGAGGTAGGAGGGGTGATGGACTGTTGGAGGAGGGACACTGCTGCCGTCAGGGAGGAGTCCATGGACCTATTGCTCCTCTGTAGGGCAGACATGCTCGTCGAGATGCCCTTCATGAACGACACCAGCTGTGTCAACAGAGTGGTGTGTGCATGGAGGACACTCAGCATTGCTGTCTGCCCTACATGGAGCTGCCGAAGTAGGTACACAGACTCCTCACTCAGGGCAGCAGGGGACACAGGGGCAGGGGGTGCGGTGCCTGGCACGAAGGAGACATGCTCCCGAACACGGGAGCCTCCACGGACCTCTGGAATGGGAGCCAATGGGAGGGCGGTGGTGGTGGTGGTAGTGGTGGCGGGGCCAGACATACTAGCTGGGGTGTGGTGGCTGCTGACACCCGCCTCCACAAGGGAGTCATCCTCCGAGCTGCTGTGGTCCTCAGCTGAGGTGGATGGTGCTGAGGACTCCTCGGTGTGGCTCCCCTCGCCCTCCGTGCCACTGGGTCCCTCCGACCACTCATCGCCTGCTGACCCAGTCTGGCTCTGCAGCTCCTCCTGGTCCGTGGAGCTGTTCCCTCCTGTGGCCGTGGATGTATCTTCAAACAATTAGGGAAACAGACAAACATCAGTCACCTGCACTGACCGCACACACCACAGTAAGTACAGCACATTACAGAGCAAGCCCTGGCATCCTCAGTTGAACTTTGCCAAAAGTCCTCACACAGATTAGGAGAAGCCAATTGTCAGTCTGATGGTCAACCATGGCACTCACACCCCTCCTGCCCTTGCACCCATCTGTCTGGTGCCTGTTGGATGGTAATACCCCAGTGTGGACACTAGCACCACGTACACAGTTGTTGGACATTGCAGAGAACACGGTGAAGTATGTGAACATGCACACATCACATCTCTTGCCACTGAGTTAGTACAGGTGTCCGGATAAAGGGATGGCCAGAGTCTAATTAGAAATGCATGTGATGCATACCAGCACCAGAAATCATGATGCACACATGTCCGGATAGTCAATGCCACAATGGGGTGCATGTCGCACATGTCACTCCCCTGCAGGATCACTCTTAGGAAGTTAAATGCCATGGCACAGGCATGCCTGCAAAGTCATACATCACTGTCTCCAGTCACATGGGCATGGCAGCCAGCCAACAACAGTCTGCACTGTGTCACAATCCTAGGTAATGGGGAATGCAAGTTATGTAGCTGACAAGTGAACATGTCCATCCCCCACAAACCACATCATCTGAACTCTTATTTGTCCACGTCATGTCAATTGGACATATGGGAGACATGAAACACAACTCTATGAACCTGAGCACCTCACAGTCTGCTGTGAATGAAAAGCAGCTGCCTGAAGTTCACAGTCGCAAACACCTGTGTGCACAGTCAAGTGATCAAACACCTATGAGTCACAGAAGTATCATCTCTCATGGTCACATCTCAGATGGCATGCTGAGCCCTAAACGATAAACATCCCAGTAGTCCTGACAACGAAGCCACAGCACAATGACACAGAGGCAGACACCTGAGGGAACATTTCACTGATCACAACATGTCAGCTGATACACGGGAGTGGGAGTACAGAGTGTATTGTATGTCCTGGAGTAGGCATGACTGTCCTGCTCCACCTGAAAGAGGGATGAGCCCTGGACAGTAGGCAGGTGGCTAGGCATGTGTGACACACTTGATATACATACTCCTGAGGCCCAAACATTGTTCCCACCCGCAGCATGGGTGTGTGCCAAATACCCCAGGGACATGTGGTGATTCAGATCAGCAAGTGGCCCACATATCAAAGTTACACCCAGATTACATGTCAGAACTTAGACATTGTGTAAGCAATTGACCCACCCATGAATCCCACAACAAAGTCACGGGAACAAATGCTGTCCCCCACCTTGAGCGAAGCAAAATGCAAGGACACAGTACCCAAGTGACAGAATTTCCTGACTGTAAGGGCCACACATATGCGTATCAGATGAGGAGTGGGCATGTCACAATTGAGGGACATGGGTCCTGGACCACAAGACTGATGTACTGTGGAAGTTTAACCAGGCCAGAGGAGGGCACATAGCATGTCAGACAAAGTGCACTGTGCAGTCATGGACTCACCCCCTCCTTGCTGCTGTCTGCCCTTCAACTGCCCATCCAGGTCAGGGAAGACCACCGCCAGGATCCGGAACATGTGGGGGGTCAGGGTCCGGTGTCCGCCCCTCCTGCGAGGAGGCGACAGCTTCAGCTGGACCTTTGCGATCCTCCGGGTCCAGCCACGAAGGTCCTGCCACCTCTTCTGGCAGTTGCGGAACCGGCGCTTGTAGACCCCCACGGATCTTACTGCCCGGGCGATGGTCAGCCAGATTTCCTGCTTCTGGTGGGCATCAACCTGTGAGGATGACAAAGTGAAAATGCCATTACTACACATGCAACATATCCGTGCATCACACAGTTGGATATACATGTCTCAATCACAGGGGCATATGATGTACACAGGCAGTGCAACGATGGCTATGAACAGTTTGCCAGCAGTTACTACATGGTATCATTGTCTGGGAAGTAAAACCTTGTTGGAATGCACTGTTACTGCACTGTACCTGTTCAGTGCATGTAACTACACACTTTGGGGGTGAGAACTACTCAGTGAGCATGCTAGCCAGTGGTGTGCACACTGTAATTCTTGCTAGTCAGACAACATGCACAATTAGTAAGGCATTGGACAGCACACTCACCTGCTCCCCTGGTTTCCCATACAGCTTGCTGTACTGTGGAAGGAGGCTGTCCAGCAGGGCCTGGTTCTCCTCAAGGCTGAAGGCTGGGGCTCTCTCCACAGTACGTGCCATTGCAGTAGCCAGAGGATGCAGAGACAGCAGCAGTGTTGGTGGCAGATGTCGTCCTGGAGCATGTAGTGCAGGCAAGTGAGCTCTCAGGGGAACAGCCAGCAATATATGTGTGCTGCAGAGGCAGATACTGTCCCATGTGTCCAAAGTGATAGGTCCAAGTCGTTTGCATCTTCTGAATCTGGCCAATCCATGGAATTGCACCAATTATACACGCCCACAACATGCTTCAAAAGTTAAACTTCATGACACCCATGAATTTGCAACATTGTTGTGGCTGGCCAACTGAATTCACTGCATCAGACTCGTTACAGCTTCGAAAACGCGTCCGTTGCTATGCCAGGCCCTAGCCAATGCATGCGCACCGACCGGACCATTGCTGTACAACGCGTATTTCAAAAAACAACGCGTACACGCTCACATCAAATGCAATGTCCAATGCGTGCACACCGATCGGTCCATTGCTGTACAACGCGTACCCGCTCACAACAGATGCAATGGCCAGTGCGTGCACACCGATCGGTCCATTGCTGTACAACGCGTACCCGCTCACAACAGATGCAATGGCCAGTGCGTGCACACCGATCGGTCCATTGCTGTACAACGCGTACCCGCTCACATCAGATTCAATGGCCAGTGCGTGCACACCGATCGGTCCATTGCTGTACAACGCATACCCGCTCAAAACAGATGCAATGGCCAGTGCGTGCACACCGATCGGTCCATTGCTGTACAACGCGTACCCGCTCACAACAGATGCAATGGCCAGTGCGTGCACACCGATCGGTCCATTGCTGTACAACGCGTACCCGCTCACAACAGATTCAATGGCCAGTGCGTGCACACCGATCGGTCCATTGCTGTACAACGCGTACCCGCTCACAACAGATGCAATGGCCAGTGCGTGCACACCGATCGGTCCATTGCTGTACAACGCGTATTCCGGGAAACAACGCGTACCCGCTCACAACAGATTCAATGGCCAGTGCGTGCACACCGATCGGTCCATTGGTGTACGATGCGTCCCTGTACAGGTCACTCGCATATGTCATCATGATTGTCACTGGTGAACGTATGCCAGCCACATATACTTGCCAGGGACTCAGGGGCACACCTACAACAACACAGCCTGTCCACACTGTATCCTAAGGCATGTAAGGCTGCATTACCTTTTCTGTGTATGGGGGTCAACATGTGGTTTTTGGGGTGGCACTTGGGGTCAGCCACTCCCAGGCTGTGCACGTGTTCATGGGGACAGGATCCTTTGTGTGTTGTGCACATGATCACTGTGATGTGCAACTGTTCATTTCAGAGCATGTGGCATGGTCACATTTCCAGGTTGTGTATGTGTATGACATGTCACATACCCCCAGAGTCCCATGTGGGAAGGTATGTACGTCACAGGGTGACCCATTGCCACAATAGTGATGGCCCTCCACAGTCGGTGTGCATGTTGTGTTTCCGATGTCTCTGATTCCATGTGCACAATGGGAGACAGTCTCCACATCCACGTTGTTTGTGCATGGACTTTGATGTTGTGCGTGTGTGTGTCACAGTTGTCCATGTCTGTCCTGCGGAGGCAACAGGGGCCACTACCTGTGGGAGTCATGTTTTTTTTCTGACGTGTACATGATACGCCATGTCATGCCAGTGTCCATGTGGCAATACAGGGTCCCTGGGAATCTACTTGTCAATGAGCTGTGATGCCTGTGGCGCATCTGTCCAGACATGTCACTGTGGTGTGTGTTTGGAATGTGACAGCAGTAAATGGGTACTGTGACACAGCCTAATGGTTTCCCATAGCACAACATGGAACCTGTTGTCAACACATGTTGAACTGAGATGTTAGATGATGGCCATGTAGGTGCCATATATGTCATACAGAACGGCACACACATCAAGTACTTGTGTCTCGTAATGATGTATCATGTGATATTGAGTATGGTGAATGGCACATATGTGGGGTGACTGACAATCTTTCTTTCTTCACCTATGCACTGCAGGGCACCAGCTGTCCATAGACCATTCCCTGACCTAGCAATGATGGTGGAACGTGACAGCATCCGACGGTACCGCTTCACCAGGCAGCTGATTGAGGATTTGGCAGTGCGCTTGGCCCCACATTTGCAACCTGGCCAGCCGTACCCTACAGCGCTGACCCCCAAGGTGAAGGTGATGGCAGCCCTACACTTCTTTGCCACCGGTACCTTTCAACACACTGTGGCGACTGCTGGTGGGATGTCACAGACTATGTTCAGCCGTGTGCTACGCGATGTTTTGGAGGCAATGTTGAGATGCCTGAACCAGTACATCTATTTCCCTAAACGTCAACAATTCACTGACGTCAAGAGTGACTTCTATGCCCTGGGGAGCATGCCACATGTCATTGGCTCCATTGATGGGACACATGTGGCTTTGGTACCACCACAGGCACATGAGCAGGCATACAGGAACAGGAAACATTATCATTCGATCAATGCTCTGGTGGTATGTCTTGCAGATATGAGCATCTCACATGTGTGGGCCCGTTTCCCTGGTTCGGCACACAATGCCTACGTGATAAGGAGTAGTCGCATCCCGAGGATGATGTCACAGATGCAGAACCAGCGTGCCTGGCTTGTCGGTGTGTACTGACTTTGTACCATTGTGTGTGTTCTGCTATGTTGTATTCCGCCCTCTTTTCCAACTCAGCTAATGTGCAATTGTCTGTCTGTAGGTGACTCCGGATACCCTAACATGCCGTGGTTGCTGACACCCCTCAGGAACCCTGTGACACCAGCCCAGATGCGCTACAATGAGGCACATGGTCGGACCAGGAGAGTGATCGTCAGGTGAATGCCCGCCCTCTATCAAACCAAGGTTTTAGAGGGCGAGGACTGGTCAATGATGAAGCATGACACCAGGTGGTGTGTGAGACCAGTCTGTTACATTTTATGAGATGTCTTCACTCGTAATGTAACCCACATCTCACAGTAGTTATTAAGTTAGGAGCAGCTTTTTGTGGTTAACATTTATTGTTGGAGGCTGCTAGCTCCTAAAAAAAACCTGCGCCTCTTGTTCCCCTCTCCACACAGTGTGGAGCTTATGTGGTTTTCTCATGTCTGTCCTTCACAGGGTACTTTCAGAGTTTTTTGGTGAACTGTGATCCCCCAACACCATGATTCAACTTCCAGGGTGGAAGCAGTCGTTTCCCTACAGGTGATGTGCCACACACCCCTGGACTTTATTTCTTCTACACTTGTTGACTGTGTGGCCACTGCCACGTAGGATTACCTTGCATCTGTAGTGGACACAACATGTTGCAAATGTGTAATAAACCTGTGCTTCACTTTGGGATGTGCGTTGTCTGTGGTCACACATCTGACTGACATGTGCTTACTGCACCTGTGGGCTAGTTAACACAGACTGTGAATAGGTGTGGTGTCTGTGCATTCCACTGTATTTCCTGGCAACATCAGTGTAGGCGATGAGTCTGATGGCCCTGGTGTGTATGTGTTGTGTAGCCCTAGTGGTGTGTCTCCCTCATATGTGTCACGTCGCCATGACTCACATGACGGTGTTGAACTTGCTGTAGCAGTTAGCATGCACAGTGTCATTTAGCAGATCACCATCTCCATGACAGAAACGACGTTGGAATCACAACAGAGGCAAGTATGGTGTATTAGTGAGTTTATTTCCATACATGTGTGAGGATAGTGCACAGGATGGTGGGTGCTGTACATTGGGATTGGAATCCAAAGTTCCCAGATGAGTTGGAAGTCTTGGTAGCAGAAATGTCCTGAGTAAAGTCCACAGTCATCTGATACATTGGGCCAACTTAAGCTCCCCATGTCATGTGGGAGAGTTGTGTTGCATTCGACAGGGTGAACAGTTTGCACACAAAGGAGAATTTCCAGAACAGGTGTTGGGTTCCTGGGGGATGTACATGGCCATCGGCCTCTCAGTTTTCCTTCCTCGGACGACCCCTCTTCTTCCGGGGGGGACCCTCACGTGCAGGCTGCTGTGGTGCAGAGGACTCTCCGCCAGAGTCATCCTCCCTCCCTGTGGCAGTTGCAGTTGTTGCAGCACCAGATGTTGTGGGCACACAGGGAGGTGTGGCCATGTTGGTGCTAATCTGGCGGAGTCATGTCAATATGTCCCTATGCACCGCTGTCAGTTCTTCCAATGTTTCCCACTTGGACTCCATGCCAGACATGTGTGTCTCCACACGGGACATGTGTGTCTGAACACGGGACATGTGTGAGTCCAAGCGGGCATGATGGGCAGCCTGCTGCTGTTGAATGTCCTTGAGGATCCCCACTACCTGGCTGACCTCTCCGGTGCTATTCTGGTACGCCTCAGCAATGCGTGCCAGTTGTGGGTCATCATGCAGTCCAGGCCCCTCTGCAAACAGCGACCTATGTCTACCACCCCTCCCACCACCCCTGGCGACACGTGCGGGACCTGTGGTGGCACGCACAGGTGACCGTAGGCCCACTTGGGGGTTGTTACTGGGGTCGTTGTCCGTTGCTCCACGTTGGGCCGAGGTCCCTGTGCTGTTGTCATCGGTGGTCCTTGGTCTGTCCGTGTTGGCAGGGATGGTCTGTGTGTTGGCAGTTGTTGGAGGGGTGGGTGCAGGGGGTGCAGATGTTGGTCCTGCTGGTGCTGCATGATGACTCACACCGGAGGGGCCAGCTAGGTCTTCGCCATCCGAGGAGTGCAGAGGCTGTTCCACACCAGTGAGCTCAGTGTCCCCCGGATCCTGGGACAGGGACTCCTCATCGTCTGCTGCTGTGTCCCCATCATCACCTGTTTTTGGAAGAGACACACAATGTATGTTATGTTTCTACGGGCATCAATGGTTCACACACCTGACAGTTGTGACTGTACCTCTGGATGCGGGCCTGTACATTGCATTGTCCTAAGTTGTCACAGTCAGAGGTTGATATTGGTGTAGCACATTGTCCTGCCAACCTAAAGCTTTTCAATGTGAATGTTGAGGTGTGTGCATGGCCAGCATTGGTGGAATTTGGTGGACATCCGGCCCTCCTTCTCCCCCTAGCCCAGTTATCCCACCATGAAGCATGCCACCCTTGCAGTGTGTGCAGGTTGACTCTCAGGATGTCAGTCAGTGGTGTCCTGCTGTTGGTTGTTGCACAGTTCCCAGCAGGGCCTTGTGCTCCCCACAGCTGAGGCCAGTGTCAGACATCTTTGAAGTGGCTTTTCACTGCCTGTGAGGTGTGCATGCTTCAGTGTGAGCTTGCTGGGCCATGTGGGTGGGGGCTGTTGAGCTGTGACTAACACTCCCATCATGCTATTGCCTACACCCCCCCTTCCCAGCATGCCCATTCTTCCTTCCTTTTGACTCTGCTTCCCTGTGGGCTAGTGTGCCTTTGCTGACAGGATGGCTGACAGTGTTGTCCTGGCATTTGTTTGGCTACAAGTCCCAAGAGTGTCCCTGTGCTTCACACAGCATAACCCATGGTGGTGGTTCTTTGTGGGATATTTAATTGGAGTGTGAGGCATTGCATTCTCCCAGGTGAGTTGTGTGGAGTTTGTGTTAAGGGGGTGTGTAAGAAAAGCTGCTTGTAACTATGGTCAGAGCTGTCAGTCCTCCTTCCCACCCAGCCAGATATCCCACCATGGAACGTGCTTCCATTGCAGGGAGTGCAAGTTGGCTTTCAAGATGTCAGTCAGTGGTGTCCTGCTGTTGGTTGGTGCCCAGTTCCCAGCAGGGGCTTGTGCTCCCCACAGCAGTACCCAGGGTCAGCCATCTTGTCAGTTGTTTTCCACTCCCTGTGATGTGAGCATGGTTCAGAGTGGTGTTGATGGGCCAATTGTGAGGGTGACCAATATCTGTGACTACAACTCCCATCATGCTATAGCCTACACCCCCCCTTCCCAGTATGCCCATACTTCCTTCCTTTTGAGTGGACTTCACTGTGTGTGAGTGTGACAGCAATGGCAAGATGGCTGACAGTGGTGTCCTGCTGTTGGTTGGTGCCCAGTTCCCAGCAGGGCCTTGTGCTCCCCACAGCAGTACCCAGTGTCAGCCATCTTGTCAGTTGTTTTCCACTCCCTGTGATGTGAGCATGGTTCAGAGTGGTGTTGATGGGCCAATTGTGAGGGTGACCAATATCTGTGACTACAACTCACATCATGCTATAGCCTACACCCCCCTTGCCAGCTTGCCCATACTTCCTTCCTTTTGAGTGGACTTCACTGTGTGTGAGTGTGACAGCAATGGCAAGATGGCTGACAGTGGTGTCCTGCTGTTGGTTGGTGCCCAGTTCCCAGCAGGGCCTTGTGCTCCCCACAGCTGAGGCCAGTGTCAGACATCTTTGAAGTGGCTTTTCACTGGCTGTGAGGTGTGCATGCTTCAGTGTGAGCTTGCTGGCCCATGTGGGTGGGGGATGTTGAGCTGTGACTACCACTCCCATCATGCTATTGCCTACACCCCCCCTTCCCAGCATGCCCATACTTCCTTCCTTTTGACTCAGCTTCCCTGTGGGGTAGTGTCCCTGTGCTGACAGGATGGCTGACAGTGTTGTCCTGGCGTTTGTTTGGCTACAAGTCCCAAGAGTGTCCCTGTGCTTCACACAGCATAACCCAGTGTGGTTGTTCTTTGTGGGATATTTAATTAGAGTGTGAGGCAATGCATTCTCCCAGGTGAGTTGTGTGGAGTTTGTGTTAAGGGGGTGTGTGAGAAAAGCTGCTGGTAACTATGGTCAGAGCTGTCAGTCCTCCTTCCCACCCAGCCAGATATCCCACCATGGAACGTGCTTCCATTGCAGGGAGTGCAAGTTGGCTTTCAGGATGTCAGTCAGTGGTGTCCTGCTGTTGGTTGGTGCCCAGTTCCCAGCAGGGGCTTGTGCTCCCCACAGCAGTACCCAGTGTCAGCCATCTTGTCAGTTGTTTTCCACTCCCTGTGATGTGAGCATGGTTCAGAGTGGTGTTGATGGGCCAATTGTGAGGGTGACCAATATCTGTGACTACAACTCCCATCATGCTATTGGCTACACTGACTTCACCAGCATACACAGAATTCCTTCCTTTCAGTGAGCTTCCCTGTGAGGTGGTGTTCTCGTGGTGGCAAAATATCTAACTGTGTTTGTTGGTTATATTTGTGCCACTGCCTTGCTGTATTTGTAGTTAGGTTTGTACATATCATGACAAAGTTACATATCACTATGAGATGGCATGTATTGTGTTTATCTGACTGACAGACAAATCTTGGGGTGATTATCTTTTGATTGCTGTGGATTTGCTAAGGGTGCATGGTTTGACTATCCCCTTGACAGTGATGTGTGTGTATTGTCACACAATATTGTGTATATTAGTTGTGTACTCACCAGGCTCTGGGATATTTGATAGTCCATATACGCTCACTGGTGGTAGGATGGCCCGCACCTTCTCCTCCCAGGGCCTGAGGTATAGTGGTTTGGCAGGAGGGCCACTGCTGGTGCGCTGACTCACGATGTAATCCTTCTTTAGTAGGTCCCTGACCCTCCTGCGCACATCATACCACCTGTTCTGGATGTCTTCCTTTGTGCGCAAACATGGTGATTGTACATTGACCCTGTCGACGATCCTCTCCCACATCTTAGTTTTCTGCGACATGGGGGTCTGTTGGACCAATGTACCAAACAACTGTGGCTCTACCCTGAGGATCTCATCTACCAGGACTTCCAATTCACTGTCTAGGAACTTTGGATTCTTCTTTGGGGGCATGGTGATGGGTGGTGGTGGGGATTGATGTGTGTGTGTGTGCAGGTGAGGGTGTGTGAGTGTAGGTTTTGCTGGGTGTATGTGAGGGTGCTATTTGTTGAGGTGCTAATGGTGTGTGGCTTGTGTGATGGATGAGCTGTGAGTGTGTCTGTGGTTGCTGTGTGATGGTGTTCTGTGCTGGCAGGTCAGTTGAATTTGCAAAGGATCATGGTAGGGATTTGTGGCCTTTATATAGGTGGAGTTGGGGGTGTGTCCTTGTTCCATGTTTTTTTCCCCTGTATTTATTGACTTTGTCATTGCTTGTTTGGCCCTTTTTTTTGTATTTTTTCCTTAGTATTTTTTGTGCATGTAGGAGACGTTCTTCTGACCGAGTAGGACGCTGCAGTTGTCTCGTGCGAGCTTCTCCGAGTCGTTCACGCTGTGTTTCTGCTAGGTTTATTGTGCGGCGTACGCGTCGGTCGCAGAGTATTGGCTTCCTTCGGCTGGCTTTTGTATGCGTGTCGGTCGTTCGGCTTGAGCTCCGTGCGACTCGGTCTGGTTTTCCACGCATTGCATCGTACTGCGCGGGTCGGAGTTCGCGGGTACGTTTTGTTCGGGTTCATTCCTGGTGCGTGTCGGTCGGTTCGATTCGCGTGGTTTCCCGGCCGGATAGCTTGTTTCCGTCCGGTTCGGTCGTTCGGCTTGTGTTCCGTACGAGTCGGTCGTGATTCACATGCATTTCATCGTACTACCCAGGTCGGGCAGCGCCGGTATGTGTCGGTCGGACTATATTCCCGTACCGAGTCGGTCGGTGAGATTTCCGGCCCGAATCGGAATCGGCCCCATAGTCTTTAGTCTGCTTTGTTAATCCAGGCCACCAATAGCGTTGTTTCAACAAAGAAACAGTCGCCGTAACTCCTGCATGTGCAGAACCTATCCCTTCGTGTGCTGCTAGAATTAAACCTAACCTACGATCCATGTTTGGAATTACTCTATCCCCCACTCCAGGAATCTGAGCAAATGGAATATTATTGGCATCTAACTTGTAGGAGTACTTGAGTGGAAACCTTTTTGGTACTGCTCCGCTGTTTTTGCGACAAGCATTGATAGCTACCATAATCTCACCGTCTATTCTTGTTTTAGAACGAGTGATTGCAGCTACGGAAGCCGTGCGTACAGCCCCCTTTGCGGCTTCATCAGCCAATGAATTCCCTTCAACGTGAACGCCATCACGCTGATGACTCAGTGTATGTATCACGTGAGCCCTCTGTAGTTCGGTTTTCAAATCCACTACCTGTTCCCATAGCATTTTATGCTTAATTGTGACACCTTATGCATCTTGGAACCCATTTTGAACCCAGTGCTGCAAATATTCATTATATGACTTTACACAGTAAAAGGAATCGCACACAATTAGTGTGGGGAATTCTCAATCCGTATTTACCAGTGCCAGTATCAGCACTTTTAACTCTGCCAGCTGTGCCGTGCAGTCTCCTAGAGACTGTGTTTTTGTACAACTAGGGTGGAATTTTCCATCCCACATGCGACCTTTAACGATTGCACATGCTGCGCTATATTGATGCTTACTTCCTATGGCCGGTTGAGCAGATCCATCAGTGTAAATTGTATATTCATACTGACCTAGAGGCATTATTTTGTTTGGTAGAGGATATTCTTGGTCGTTTTGCAGGAATGCTTGTGTCTTTAAATTTGGGTCGTACCTGTATTCTACATCTGTTGCAATGAGAGAATTAGCCCATTGTATCCATCTCAGATGTAAAGCTTTAGCATTAGGAACGCTTGCCTTTGTCTCAGCCTCTAAGGCTGGAACCGGAGTTACTACTATTATTCGTTTCCCCTGAGCCAGTGCTCTTTCTCTCACTATGGCAGTCTGTACTGCTGTTAGAATCTTTTCTGTAGATGCGAAGCGCATCTGAGCATTTGTGTACAAATGTGATTTGTATGCAATTGGTACTGTCTCACCCTCGTTATATGTTAGATGGGTGTACCCAGATTGACCCGCAACTATACGGATCACCAGGTTGCGTTCGTTCACGCGTGTCTGTAAGTGTTTGGAAGCTATCATGTCAGCTTGTGAGGAACGAAAGTGTATCTGTATGTTCCTGTGTTCATTGTTTTACTGAAAAATCAGGTTTTATTAAATCGTAGAAAGGTTTCAATCTTTCTGCGTAATCCTGAATGTATGTTCTACCAAAATTTAGGAATCCCAGAATTGACTGTAAATTTTTCAATGATTTTTGAGGTTGGAGTAGCGCGCATTTTTCCAAAAATTGGCTGCCAGGCTTTTTCTTTCACTTGAAAGCTCATATCCTAAAAACAGGACACTGAGGTGGGCAATTTTTGATTTTTTAAAGTTGAAATTGTAGCCCTCAGATGCAAATCCCAAAATTATGGTATTCACCCTGTTCAAGTGCTCCTCTAGGTCATTGTCCGTTAGATAAATATCATCCACATAGGACAATGCCTCTTCGTCCAAATTTTGAAGTAACTCAGTTACTCTGGCCGAAAATAACCCCGGGCTGTTCTTATACTCTAGGGGGAGACGACAAAATTGACACTGGGACCCTAGCGCTGTTAGATGCCTGCTTTCAGGCGCTATATTCTGGCAGAAAAATCCATTTGAGATATCAAGTGTTGTTTTATATTTTTTCCGCACAATGTTATTCATTAATGCAGCACTGTGTGCATTTTGGACTGCAAATGTCTTAGTGCAAGTGTTTAAATGTCTATAATCTAACACTAGACAATATGAATTATCAGGTTTCATGACAGGAAACAAAGGATTGTTCATTGGTTAGGTGCACATTTCAATCACCCCTTGGTATTCAAGTTGATCTAAGATCTCCCTGACCTGTTTTTTAGCTTCTTGCTTTATTGGATACTGTATCTGGGCAGTCTGAGTATTTTTCAAAGGAATTATGTGGTGGGTTGAATCCTCATCCCATCCAACATGGTTTTTGTATAATGCCCGAGCCTGGGCTACCGCCCACTCCTGTGCATATGTATGTTGTAAGCGCCTGGGAATATGGTCTGAGAATGCCGGAAGAATTACTGTTTCTCCTTTAGGGCAATACATAACGAATGCTGGCGGCCAATCTTGTTTAGCTAATAAAATATCATATCCAAACGTCAGCTTCTCCCAAAAGAGACCTCTCCCTGTTCTACATTTGTACCCCTCCATTTGGAGCGTTATTCCATATACTTTATGTGGGACACTTACCCTAGTATCGGGTGTTTCTACAGTGATATAATCATTCAAGTCCGCTGTCACCAGAAATTCCTTCAGGTTCTGGTGAGCTATTGTTACTTCTGCCGCACTGTCTAGCATCATCAGAGCCCATTCCCCGTTCAGTAGTCGAGTCCTCAGAATTCTGGGCAAGTCTGATCTTTAGACCTGCAACTTTCTTCTTTTTGAACTGGTATTTTTGCTTTGGTTTCTCTTCTTTTTTAGAATTGTAATCCTGAGCGTGCTGCTTGTCTCTGGACTTTGTACGCTCTTTTTGTCTGTCTGACCGTCCTTCCCTCTCGAAGTTTTTCAATGAACCCTGAAAGGAACGAGAGGAACGTGTATCAGTATCCTGATACCTGTCAGGTTTCCTAATATTATCCCTATTCATCAGAGGTTATACCTCTTTTCGGAGGGCTCGTGTGGCAGAGATCTAGCTCGGGATTGAGATCTGTTTCCTTTAAAGTTTTGTTGTTTTTTATTGTCCCACTTCTTTTTTGTTGAAGCAGGTGTCTGCTTAGAAGTGTCCTTTTCAGGACCGCCCATCACTTATGGTTTTAAAGCTTTCCCACCCAAACTGTCTCTGCTTAATTCTGCATATGCAGTTTCAATTATTTTCGATAGTTCGTGTTCTTGTTCTAAAGGACTGATCTCCCTTAGGAGTTGGTGGATAGCCACTGAAGCTGCTTCCCCCTTAATGTTAGCCAGTATTATGGCTGATACCTGGGCATAGTTACCTAGTAACTTCATCCCTAAGTTTAGGGCAGGTTCTGCTCCATACTCGTTTTGTATTTGTCTCAATACATCAGGTACTACTGCTAATGACGGGATACCATGAGTTCTGGTATAAATGGCAGCAAAGACTGTACCCCAAGTGGTACAATCCTCCACTTGTGGAGTTATCCCCATGGGCAAGCAGATTGTTAGCATTCTGTGTTTTTCATACGGGGTAGCATTCTGGAATACTACCTCTAGCTGTGATATTTTCTGAGCTACCCAAAATGGCATTTGTTCACGTTTTGTGGGCATTTTACCCATTACCGCGTGTAATGTTTGTGGTGTAATTTTAGTTGCTGTACCCTGAATTTGAGTTCCATTTGTTGCAACTATTGCTGGTTGGACTGTAAGTGTCCTCATGACAAATTGCGTTAAGTTCCTATAGATTTTAATTAAATCTTCATGTTGTATGAGTAAGTCTCCTGGTGGCATTGTTTCAATGTCAGGATGTGGAGTGTAGGCCGCTAATATTGGCCTTGTTGCCCCTTCTCTCCCGAGCGGGCCGAGTCTTACTCTTCTTCTTATGTGGGGTAGTGCACCTTTAAACCAGTATAAGTGTTCCTGGTACGTGAGCGGAACCTCTGTGTCCTCAAATGGAAAGTATTCCGCTGGTTCATCTCCTTCTGTGTAGGAGTGAAATGTTTTTGTTCTTGCATTTGCTGCTGGGAATGTAACCCACGAATAAAATACCTCTGTTCTGTTTGATTCATGTGCCTCAATCACAAAAACTACTATGCCACCCCTAGATGATAAACCATGCTCTAGCAGTTTCAAGGTGACTGTATTTCTAAAATGTGGTGCAATTTGTATTGCGCGTGCATCTTCCTCGTCTGTGAGGGGCAGTTCTTGTTGAAGTGGATCTAAGACCTGGTTAGTCATTGTTTTTAGTACACTAAATAACTTTTCAAGGGAACCAAGGTACGGTGTTTATGCACAATTTTAGGAACACTGTGTCCTTCAAGCTTGATTAACCAACAGGCAATAAATAGGATTTTTAGCCTACTCAGCTGTGGCGGAGTTTGTGCCCACCCACTCCAGACGTCTCTCGTGTTTTGTGAGTAGGGGTCTCTGAGAATAGCACGACTGAACTACTCAGATTCTACTGTTAAATAAGTACCCAACCAACTTTGGGTGCCATGGCGTGTAGTTCCTATATAACCTATACAGGATCTGCGCGTTTGGATAAAATAAACCGTGGGACTGGTGGCAGATTGATTCCGTGCACCCCCACCGGATACGTTAGCCTATCTGTATTAGCTAGCTCACAGTGCCACTATAATCTCCTCTTACCTATGAGAGAATAGATTCTGGCAACCTCAGAACATGACAACCCTGATCCCTCAGAATCGTGGACACAATATACTACCTTTTGCTCAGTTACTCGTGCTTACTTAGTTTGTCTCAGGGAGATACACAGAATAAACAGTCTGGTCGTTTTCAATAAGAATTTATTGAACAGTTGTTATTCTAGTGTAGAATATATGAGCTGCAACAACCATTAGACAGTAGCAGAGATATATGATTAGCAGTACTACGAAAGTAAAGGGATGGTATAGTTTTACCATCTTGCAGAAATTATGAATATATACACGTACATAAAACACATGATAAGTAGTGCGTACTCCTACGATGCCTCCCTAACTAGATGTACCTAAATGTACCTAGCATCTGTGTAGGTGTTATGACAAGAATCCCTCTAGGATCTAGTCCACCCCATTACCTGAGAGTTTAGAGAATGTGGGACCCCGTCCTGGTCTCGAGTTGGACACCCCGCGAGGGATGTTAGACCACTGCTAGCTGGAGCATCTGCATGCAGGAACCTCAGCGTCTCTGGTCAGTGTGTCAGCCGGGAAGTCACGGTCTCCTCTATCTTCCTAAGCAAGATGTGTTGTATATATACCCATAGGTCTCCCCAGGGGTCCTACCTTGCTGTGTTACTGTGTCAGCCTAAAGGATGACGTTGGGCCTGAACTTTATACAGAGATATAATACAATAGATGGTAATCCTACTGTTAGTCCTGCTGTGCTTCCAAGAAGCCTCATGCATAATGTATGAGAATCGAACCAGGGAAAAACCCGCGTTCTGAATGCAGTGTCATATCTAGGTAAAAGGTCAGTGCCTAAGAACCGTTATGTGTGTAATGTAGGGAAGAATATAGGTGAAGGTTGCAATGTTACCTGCGCCTATATAGGGTACCTATATGGAATATAACAAAAGAGTTCCAGGTTGGGGTGCCGGAGCTGTACTACCAAGATGGGACAAGGTGAGGACAGTTTGCCTGGGTCCCACCACTTGGATTTTTCAATAGTAAAATTTGTAGCTTCAGTAAAACCACATATTTCAGTTATCTAGACTTCTCGAGCCCTATCCAGCTTGGTTTCTCAATCATGTCCTCCTGATGGAATTTAGAACCAAAAAATGTACAATGTTCCTACTGAAAGATCTTAAGTGGGCAAAGGTAAAAAAAACACTGCAGTGATGCGAGACCTTCGGTGGCTATTAACTTCCACTTTGCCTCACTTTGAATGTTTAGTGCCATGACACAAGATTTAGCAGGACTCCTAAAAATATTTACCCATGTACCCAGCCTTATGGAGAATTCACTGACTTCATCAGCCTTACTTGACTTGCTTAGTAAGTTTGAGCTTCAAAAAAGATGAAGTCCCTTATTTAGACTTTAGCAGAGCTGGACATCCATCAAAAAGTCATGGATGTCCAATATGCAATGTTTAGAGTGCCATTGACATCAACACACTCTAAATATGACAGCTGGACCAGTGCCTAAGCTTCAAAGCGCATGAAGACATTGGAAAATGATGGCAGGAAGCTCCATTGGGCAAACTGACTTCTGCAGCTATTTCTAGCTGGTCCAACTTGGAGATTTTGTTCTCCAAAACTGAAGGCATTATTTGGACCTCCACTTCATGGTGTCAGGAAACCTTTGCCTGTCACATAGCCATACTGTACCCACATTGAGGATTTCATTGACTTTCACTTTGAAGACAGTTTGCCTTAATTTAAGTTCCCGTTTAATTCTGGTGGGGCCTTTACCTGAGGTTATTAATGCTCTCAGAATTAGGAGATCTGCAGGAACACTGCAGATTTGTTTACATTTAACAAATGCTTTCAGGTGCTGACATCTCTGGAAAAAATATGGAGAAAAATGAGGAATTATCATGAGAACCAAACTGGAAATGACTGACTCTCCCGGTAAATCTTAATTTTTCTCAGGGTACAAGATACAATGCTGTGAGGAAAGTCTCCTCGTTGTGTGGTCACCCCCATTCTTTTTCTGAATTCTATTGCTGATTTATAGACTCTGCACACTGGGGCACTGCTATCCTGTGCACAGTGAATGTGCTTTGACCCCCTAAGACATGAAGAAGTGGCTAATCCTTGATTGGTGTACTTAACTCTCCTATAAGGTCTTAGCATATGGTGTAGGAACTGCACCCATGGCATGGAACTTTAAATATCACTTTTGGACTGCAGCACCCATTGTGCAATCCACTAGAATCAGCAGGGCAGTCCTCTGGTAGCAGCAGGGCAGTCCTCTGGAGAACAAGACAGTCCTGAATCAGCAGGGCAGTCCTCTGAGGAACAAGGCAATCCATGTTCTGTAATGTCCACAGATCCAGGAGTATACTGAAAAGTGGTTCTAGAAGTCCAATATTTCTACCTTGTTCCAGCCTTTGAAGTGAGGGGAGTCCCTCTACTAACCCCACATCTGGTTCTGGATAGTAGTTTCCTTCCCCTGTCAATGTACCTAGAAGTCTGGGGTGACAAAAACTAGTGTGAGTTCCTTTGTGTGTGCTGGAGGCAAGCCCCTATGCAATGTAAGTGAGGAAACAGCTCCAGCTTCAGCAATCCTGGCAGGATGGCCCATCCTGTTCCCATCAAGTTCCTTATGTCTCACTGTCTAGTAGGAATACACAAACCCCAACAGCAGAGCCATTTACAGTCATGTGACCCAGGACACTGGCAGCAGGCACCAAATAGTTAGAAAAAAAAAGTGATATTTATGTATTGTGAACCTAGCCAAAATGCTGCAGATTGCTGTACAGTGCCGAAGGCAAGTATTCTTTAAAGAAGTGCATATTCAACTTTTCTTAGATTGAACAGGGATGGGGTAGTCCTTATTCCTGATACACACAGGGATGCTATTCCAGATCCTGGGTACATGAATGGAAAATGCTTACTGCCTTGATGTTTCTCTTTAACACTTCATAATCTCCTGTCTGTTAGTGCTCTGGCTGCAGGTGTGCCGATACCCATGACTGATGGTGATGCAAGATAAGTGGGGTGCTAGCCATGTTGGCTATGTAAATGATGCAACTGTATTTGAAGTCTTTGTGGGCCGGCAAAATGAGTCATCAGGATGGGGGTGATTTGATTATATTCCTTTAGGCCCTGGATGAGATATGCTGTAGCGTATATGATGCCATTAATAGGGGGCCAATGTGGAGTCTGTGGGCTACGGAACAGGGTGTTACCATTAAGCATATGCATAAGTATGAGGATTTGAACATCAGTTTTGAAGTCGCTTTCTGGAACAAATGGTTTCACTTTTTTTTTTTAGACGAAAGAGCTGATAGCAGGACAAACCTCTTTGGCAATGTATTCCTTGAATGAGAGGATGGTGTCAAGATGAATCCAAGTGAGTTGGTATTTGGTGAAAGGGTTCAAAACCATGAAGGTTCATGTCATTGAGTTAGGTTTGCATTACTTCTTGCATGCTGTTTTTCACAATTAACAGGAATTCTGTTCTGGTGAGGTTGAGCCCCAGGTCGGCCCCGGTCATCCAGGTCTTGATGAAATGCAGACAAGTTTAAATCTCTGGATTTCTACAACATAAGAGAATTTTAAGTATAGTTGTGTATCATCGGCCCATTGGTGAAACGGGATGATGCTATCTGTGAGTAAAGCCCCAAGGGGATCCATATAGAGGTTGAAAATGATTGAATAGTATAGAACTCTGGGGATCTCCATAGATAATCTTTTGGGGCATACAGGTGCCAATCTGACCAAAGTGGTGTTAGTTTGAATGATAGGAGGGAACCAGTGAAGGAAACTGTCAGTGAATGTCATTTGAGACTCCAGTGTGGGATGATCACATGGCAAACTCAGCTGACAGGACCAGCAATATCAGTAAGCAGGGGTCATCTTCACTTGTAGTCAGGAGTGTGCTGTTTATGATGTGTAAGGTAGCACTCTAAGTACTTCAGTATGAACTGAAGCCAGATTGGTAGAAGTACAGGTGATGGTTAGCCTTTATGTGATCTTGGAATTGAGCATAGACTGCTTTTCCACGATCCTGCTGATGAAGGATAAGACTGTTTTAAGAGCATCTGGGAAGAGGGAGGCATTGGCAATGGTGAGTACGGTAGAAGAGCTTCATCAGAGAGTGCTTTGATGATTGATGAGAAGCTGAACATGTCAGCAAGAGCTGCAGTAGATAGGGCTTTGAAGGATTCAAAGAGAAAGTGTAAACTTAGGAGAAGCAGGCTTGGTGTTGTCGGTGTGCTGCATATTCTGTATTTTCCACTGAAGAAGAGGTTGATGGCATTGCATATGTCTGTGAAATAAGGGATAGGAAGGTTAGATGCTGGTTGATACAGTGGCTGTATGAAATTAGGTTACTGGTTGAGGGGTACTGAAAGCTTTCTCAAGAAACAGCTACAATTCTTCTCAGGGTGAAATCACAAGCAAACCCTAAATTAACGTGCCCTCAACCTTAGGTAACTTGGCACAGAGCAGTCAGACTTAACTGATAGGCAATGTGTAAAGTATTTGTGCAACACTTCAAACAGTAACACACACAAAAGGATCCCACAACAATAGACTAATTTTTAATAAATAGAACAAGATCAAAACAACAAAAATCCAATCAGTAGAACCGGATATATGCAATTTTAAAGATTTTAGTGAAAATGGCACCACAAAGCACCAACTGTGGTTATCTGGGCATGCTCGTCCGGGACAAAGTCACAAGATCAGGCCAACCATGATGGAGTGCAGACCAGCTACAGGTACCAAAGTTAAGTCCACTGAACAAAGTACTTTAAATCCTGGTTTGCGGACTGTTGAAAGGATCCACATCAAGTATTTGTTTCACAGCTAAAGCGATGCGTCAGTTCTGAGTGCAGACCAACTACAGGTACCAAACTTAAGTCCACTGAACAAAGTACTTTAAATCCTGGTTTGCGGACTGTTGAAAGGATCCACGTCAAGTATTTGTTTCACAGCTAAAGCGATGCGTCAGTTCTGAGGCGTGGCTAGGCTGCGATGCAAGGTCCTGTGTTATCATCAAAGATCCTGTCTATAAGGGCCTGAAATGCGAAGTCCGGCTTCAAGGATGTGTCGCACAGTCGGGTGATGCGTCAGTTTCGAAGAGCTACAAGGCTGCGATTCGGAGTCTGGTGTCATCATCTAGGCTGCTATCAATGAGGAAGCAGCAGAGGAGATGCATCAGTTGCCCTGGATCCACAAAGGCTGGCAGATTACATTATACCCACTTCCAAGAGTCCAGGATTGGGGTGGCACCACTTGGCAGCGTAGACTCACAGATGGCAGGTTCCAGGTTCAAGGTTATTGTATCTTTCTGTCCCTGAGGCGCAAGCCAGAGGCCAGCCAACTAACCCTTGGAGTCACTCTGAGGTACTGGGTTCAATAGCTGCTGACCCAGTCCTCATCCAGTCAAGAGGGCAGAGGCAGCAGGTCAGCCCAGGAAAGCAGCAGGTCAGCACAGCAATGCAGCAATCCAGTAAGTCAGTAGTCTAGCAGGCCCGCAGTCAAACAGAGTGGTAGATCTTCAGCAACATGGCAAACCTTCGTCCTGGCAGAGTATCCACAGGTCCAGAAGTGTACTGAAGAGGTGGCGTCTGAAGTCCAATATTTATACGTGGTGCTGTCATGCGGTTTGCATTTAGCTTCCATTTTCGTTCTCGTGTTAACTTAGCCTCATTTTCTAAGGGTGCTTTGTACATGATTTTCTATCGTGAGAATGAGCTTACACACACTTTTCCCACATTTGCCGCCTGGTAATCTGCACAGTTAGTTCCAGGGTTGCACAAATTCAGAAAATGATGCATTGTTTTATTTCTCTGTGCTTGCAAAAAGACGTCTTTGCTTCAGTCTAATTAAAATGCTATCCCGCACCTTTGACACCGTATGATTAGCTTGCTGTTTTAATATATGAACCGTGTCCGTGCTGAAGTCGGTGAGAGGTTCCCTTCTGCCAAAGTCATCGCAGAATGCTCCTGAGATGCAGACCCGCTGTCCCTGACGTGCATCCTGAGAAGAAGATAGCTGTACCTTCAGAGGTACATCTGTGAATGCACTGAGCCTGGCTTCCTGACATACACTACCAAGCTATGGGGTTAGGTAATTCCAACAGACCTTGCAGATGGGTACTCCCGATATGCTCTCTTTAGAATAGAGGCAACTAATAGATAGGAGTAACAAGTGTATTTTTCAATATTCTAATAGTGCTTATTGCAATAATATGTCTCATCCTTCTTTCAATCGCAGTTCATGTTTTATTTGCAAAGATTAGATCTTTTCAATAAATTTCCAAAACGCAATATTGAATATATTCTCTGTGACATTTTGGGCATGCATGAGTGACAAACGAAAGGGTTAAATCTGTTTCCATGATTTCCATGGAAATCTGAGCATGATGTTCTAGGTTACTGACAATATCTATAACTCTAGAGGTTTAGGAGTTGGATGCGGTACTGTGAGCTATCCAAATAGGCCAACATTTACTGATATAAGAAGACTCAGTCTCTGTATTATGAAGATGTTTTGTGCTAAATACACAGTTCTACTAGATTATTTGGAACCGTATAACATTGCCCTTCCTCTGGAAGGTGGGAGAAGCTTCTAAA
Source organism: Calotriton arnoldi (assembly GCA_963921515.1). Taxonomy (NCBI): domain Eukaryota; kingdom Metazoa; phylum Chordata; class Amphibia; order Caudata; family Salamandridae; genus Calotriton; species Calotriton arnoldi. The sequence continues at coordinate 120,908 of CAWUFW010017312.1, read as the reverse complement.
AATGCCCTTTGAAGTCCCCAGCCATCCTACCTTCCATGTCCTGGCTGTAGACTAACTACAGGGAATATGCAGTCTTTTGTGTGGATAATATATACAACAGGAGTTACCCAAAAGCCCCATGGAGACCTGGGCAATATTTTTATTGAGCAACAATGTCCTAAAGGGCATCTATTTAGAAAAGATCTAGTCTAGTTATTTTTACAATACTGCAAAGTATGTACAACTGAAATAAAACACAAAGGTAGAGGGGAAAACAAGATATAGCCAAACAAAATCTAGAATCAAAATGTATTCAGTAGATCTTGTACATAGTTGGAAGCAGCATCAAATATGGTTCAAATAGTGCTCAATGTGCAAAGTGAACACACATGCATTTGCTCATGCAAATCAAGTGGACGGAACAAAGTGAAACACATACAAATGAAAGAACAGCAAAAATAAACAAGTAATTCAATTTTGTGCATGAATATAGATAATGTCCAAAATTTCAGTATCATATAATTGCACAATAAGTATCCTTTTTCAGTCATATGAATGTGAAAGGCGTTTCAACCTTCCAAAATTTAGGAGGTCATCATCAGGACAGGGAGAGCACAAAGAAAATGGTTTCTGTGTGTATCTATTCCAAGAGTACAAAATAGCTGTTTGCCTGTTTGTCCGAAGGATGTTGACAGAATGGCATCCGCAAATAATGCCACATTGAAAGATGTCTGGAGGGAACAGCCTGTAAGAAAGCAAATTCCTCTTACATGATGAGCGGTAGCAGGAGAGGAAGCATGAACTTTGGACATGATCCTATCCTTTGTGTAGAGGCAGGACACAGCCTATTCTAGTGTAAGTAGGGCTGTCCCAGCTCCACTCTCCCATCCTGCCAGTGATGGCCCGTACAGGCACACCTAAGCTCTCTATTGTGTGTGTCTGTATAGGAGGAATACACACTCATGTGACCTAGAGACAGTCTACAGACACTAAGGGGTCGGTTCCGATCTCGGCCGGAAGCGCACCCAACAGTATTTGTCCGGAAAAATACAAGCCGAACGCGTGTTTCCCGACCGATTCGAACACTCGTCCGAACGAACAAGTACGATGCGCACAACAGCCCAGATTCCGAGCGAGCCGTACTTACCCATTTCAGCTCCTGTTCCCCGCCCGAGCTGGATCCGTAAACGCCGATTCGAGTCGCACGGAAGCAAATACACAGCATATGATTTACATGGCAAACTCAGCTGACAGGACCAGCAATATCAGTAAGCAGGGGTCATCTTCACTTGTAGTCAGGAGTGTGCTGTTTATGATGTGTAAGGTAGCACTCTAAGTACTTCAGTATGAACTGAAGCCAGATTGGTAGAAGTACAGGTGATGGTTAGCCTTTATGTGATCTTGGAATTGAGCATAGACTGCTTTTCCACGATCCTGCTGATGAAGGATAAGACTGTTTTAAGAGCATCTGGGAAGAGGAAGGCATTGGCAATGGTGAGTACGGTAGAAGAGCTTCATCAGAGAGTGCTTTGATGATTGATGAGAAGCTGAACATGTCAGCAAGAGCTGCAGTAGATAGGGCTTTGAAGGATTCAAAGAGAAAGTGTAAACTTAGGAGAAGCAGGCTTGGTGTTGTCCGTGTGCTGCATATTCTGTATTTTCCACTGAAGAAGAGGTTGATGGCATTGCATATGTCTGTGAAATAAGGGATAGGAAGGTTAGATGCTGGTTGATACAGTGGGTGTATGAAATTAGGTTACTGGTTGAGGGGTACTGAAAGCTTTCTCAAGAAACAGCTACAATTCTTCTCAGGGTGAAATCACAAGCAAACCCTAAATTAACGTGCCCTCAACCTTAGGTAACTTGGCACAGAGCAGTCAGACTTAACTGATAGGCAATGTGTAAAGTATTTGTGCAACACTTCAAACAGTAACACACACAAAAGGATCCCACAACAATTTACAACAATAGACTAATTTTTAATAAATAGAACAAGATCAAAACAACAAAAATCCAATCAGTAGAACCGGATATATGCAATTTTAAAGATTTTAGTGAAAATGGCACCACAAAGCACCAACTGTGGTTATCTGGGCATGCTCGTCCGGGACAAAGTCACAAGATCAGGCCAACCATGATGGAGTGCAGACCAGCTACAGGTACCAAAGTTAAGTCCACTGAACAAAGTACTTTAAATCCTGGTTTGCGGACTGTTGAAAGGATCCACATCAAGTATTTGTTTCACAGCTAAAGCGATGCGTCAGTTCTGAGTGCAGACCAGCTACAGGTACCAAAGTTAAGTCCACTGAACAAAGTACTTTAAATCCTGGTTTGCGGACTGTTGAAAGGATCCACGTCAAGTATTTGTTTCACAGCTAAAGCGATGCGTCAGTTCTGAGGCGTGGCTAGGCTGCGATGCAAGGTCCTGTGTTATCATCAAAGATCCTGTCTATAAGGGCCTGAAATGCGAAGTCCGGCTTCAAGGATGTGTCGCACAGTCGGGTGATGCGTCAGTTTCGAAGAGCTACAAGGCTGCGATTCGGAGTCTGGAGTCATCATCTAGGCTGCTATCAATGAGGAAGCAGCAGAGGAGATGCATCAGTTGCCCTGGATCCACAAAGGCTGGCAGATTACATTATACCCACTTCCAAGAGTCCAGGATTGGGGTGGCACCACTTGGCAGCGTAGACTCACAGATGGCAGGTTCCAGGTTCAAGGTTATTGTATCTTTCTGTCCCTGAGGCGCAAGCCAGGAGGCCAGCCAACTAACCCTTGGAGTCACTCTGAGGTACTGGGTTCAATAGCTGCTGACCCAGTCCTCATCCAGTCAAGAGGGCAGAGGCAGCAGGTCAGCCCAGGAAAGCAGCAGGTCAGCACAGCAATGCAGCAATCCAGTAAGTCAGTAGTCTAGCAGGCCAGCAGTCAAACAGAGTGGTAGATCTTCAGCAACATGGCAAACCTTCGTCCTGGCAGAGTATCCACAGGTCCAGAAGTGTACTGAAGAGGTGGCGTCTGAAGTCCAATATTTATACGTGGTGCTGTCATGCGGTTTGCATTTAGCTTCCATTTTCGTTCTCGTGTTAACTTAGCCTCATTTTCTAAGGGTGCTTTGTACATGATTTTCTATCGTGAGAATGAGCTTACACACACTTTTCCCACATTTGCCGCCTGGTAATCTGCACAGTTAGTTCCAGGGTTGCACAAATTCAGAAAATGATGCATTGTTTTATTTCTCTGTGCTTGCAAAAAGACAACGTCTTTGCTTCAGTCTAATTAAAATGCTATCCCGCACCTTTGACACCGTATGATTAGCTTGCTATTTTAATATATGAACCGTGTCCGTGCTGAAGTCGGTGAGAGGTTCCCTTCTGCCAAAGTCATCGCAGAATGCTCCTGAGATGCAGACCCGCTGTCCCTGACGTGCATCCTGAGAAGAAGATAGCTGTACCTTCAGAGGTACATCTGTGAATGCACTGAGCCTGGCTTCCTGACATACACTACCAAGCTATGGGGTTAGGTAATTCCAACAGACCTTGCAGATGGGTACTCCGATATGCTCTCTTTAGAATAGAGGCAACTAATAGATAGGAGTAACAAGTGTATTTTTCAATATTCTAATAGTGCTTATTGCAATAATATGTCTCATCTTTCTTACAATCGCAGTTCATGTTTTATTTGCAAAGATTAGATCTTTTCAATAAATTTCCAAAACGCAATATTGAATATATTCTCTGTGACATTTTGGGCATGCATGAGTGACAAACGAAAGGGTTAAATCTGTTTCCATGATTTCCATGGAAATCTGAGCATGATGTTCTAGGTTACTGACAATATCTATAACTCTAGAGGTTTAGGAGTTGGATGCGGTACTGTGAGCTATCCAAATAGGCCAACATTTACTGATATAAGAAGACTCAGTCTCTGTATTATGAAGATGTTTTGTGCTAAATACACAGTTCTACTAGATTATTTGGAACCGTATAACATTTCCCTTCCTCTGGAAGGTGGGAGAAGCTTCTAAAAATGCCCTTTGAAGTCCCCAGCCATCCTACCTTCCATGTCCTGGCTGTAGACTAACTACAGGGAATATGCAGTCTTTTGTGTGGATAATATATACAACAGGAGTTACCCAAAAGCCCCATGGAGACCTGGGCAATATTTTTATTGAGCAACAATGTCCTAAAGGGCATCTATTTAGAAAAGATCTAGTCTAGTTATTTTTACAATACTGCAAAGTATGTACAACTGAAATAAAACACAAAGGTAGAGGGAAAAACAAGATATAGCCAAACAAAATCTAGAATCAAAATGTATTCAGTAGATCTTGTACATAGTTGGAAGCAGCATCAAATATGGTTCAAAAAAGTGCTCAATGTGCAAAGTGAACACACATGCATTTGCTCATGCAAATCAAGTGGACGGAACAAAGTGAAACACATACAAATGAAAGAACAGCAAAAATAAACAAGTAATTCAATTTTGTGCATGAATATAGATAATGTCCAAAATTTCAGTATCATATAATTGCACAATAAGTATCCTTTTTCAGTCATATGAATGTGAAAGGCGTTTCAACCTTCCAAAATTTAGGAGGTCATCATCAGGACAGGGAGAGCACAAAGAAAATGGTTTCTGTGTGTATCTATTCCAAGAGTACAAAATAGCTGTTTGCCTGTTTGTCCGAAGGATGTTGACAGAATGGCATCCGCAAATAATGCCACATTGAAAGATGTCTGGAGGGAACAGCCTGTAAGAAAGCAAATTCCTCTTACATGATGAGCGGTAGCAGGAGAGGAAGCATGAACTTTGGACATGATCCTATCCTTTGTGTAGAGGCAGGACACAGCCTATTCTAGTGTAAGTAGGGCTGTCCCAGCTCCACTCTCCCATCCTGCCAGTGATGGCCCGTACAGGCACACCTAAGCTCTCTATTGTGTGTGTCTGTATAGGAGGAATACACACTCATGTGACCTAGAGACAGTCTACAGACACTAAGGGGTCGGTTCCGATCTCGGCCGGAAGCGCACCCAACAGTATTTGTCCGGAAAAATACAAGCCGAACGCGTGTTTCCCGACCGATTCGAACACTCGTCCGAACGAACAAGTACGATGCGCACAACAGCCCAGATTCCGAGCGAGCCGTACTTACCCATTTCAGCTCCTGTTCCCCGCCCGAGCTGGATCCGTAAACGCCGATTCGAGTCGCACGGAAGCAAATACACAGCATATGATTTACATGGCAAACTCAGCTGACAGGACCAGCAATATCAGTAAGCAGGGGTCATCTTCACTTGTAGTCAGGAGTGTGCTGTTTATGATGTGTAAGGTAGCACTCTAAGTACTTCAGTATGAACTGAAGCCAGATTGGTAGAAGTACAGGTGATGGTTAGCCTTTATGTGATCTTGGAATTGAGCATAGACTGCTTTTCCACGATCCTGCTGATGAAGGATAAGACTGTTTTAAGAGCATCTGGGAAGAGGAAGGCATTGGCAATGGTGAGTACGGTAGAAGAGCTTCATCAGAGAGTGCTTTGATGATTGATGAGAAGCTGAACATGTCAGCAAGAGCTGCAGTAGATAGGGCTTTGAAGGATTCAAAGAGAAAGTGTAAACTTAGGAGAAGCAGGCTTGGTGTTGTCGGTGTGCTGCATATTCTGTATTTTCCACTGAAGAAGAGGTTGATGGCATTGCATATGTCTGTGAAATACGGGATAGGAAGGTTAGATGCTGGTTGATACAGTGGCTGTATGAAATTAGGTTACTGGTTGAGGGGTACTGAAAGCTTTCTCAAGAAACAGCTACAATTCTTCTCAGGGTGAAATCACAAGCAAACCCTAAATTAACGTGCCCTCAACCTTAGGTAACTTGGCACAGAGCAGTCAGACTTAACTGATAGGCAATGTGTAAAGTATTTGTGCAACACTTCAAACAGTAACACACACAAAAGGATCCCACAACAATTTACAACAATAGACTAATTTTTAATAAATAGAACAAGATCAAAACAACAAAAATCCAATCAGTAGAACCGGATATATGCAATTTTAAAGATTTTAGTGAAAATGGCACCACAAAGCACCAACTGTGGTTATCTGGGCATGCTCGTCCGGGACAAAGTCACAAGATCAGGCCAACCATGATGGAGTGCAGACCAGCTACAGGTACCAAAGTTAAGTCCACTGAACAAAGTACTTTAAATCCTGGTTTGCGGACTGTTGAAAGGATCCACATCAAGTATTTGTTTCACAGCTAAAGCGATGCGTCAGTTCTGAGTGCAGACCAGCTACAGGTACCAAAGTTAAGTCCACTGAACAAAGTACTTTAAATCCTGGTTTGCGGACTGTTGAAAGGATCCACGTCAAGTATTTGTTTCACAGCTAAAGCGATGCGTCAGTTCTGAGGCGTGGCTAGGCTGCGATGAAAGGTCCTGTGTTATCATCAAAGATCCTGTCTATAAGGGCCTGAAATGCGAAGTCCGGCTTCAAGGATGTGTCTCACAGTCGGGTGATGCGTCAGTTTCGAAGAGCTACAAGGCTGCGATTCGGAGTCTGGTGTCATCATCTAGGCTGCTATCAATGAGGAAGCAGCAGAGGAGATGCATCAGTTGCCCTGGATCCACAAAGGCTGGCAGATTACATTATACCCACTTCCAAGAGTCCAGGATTGGGGTGGCACCACTTGGCAGCGTAGACTCACATATGGCAGGTTCCAGGTTCAAGGTTATTGTATCTTTCTGTCCCTGAGGCGCAAGCCAGGAGGCCAGCCAACTAACCCTTGGAGTCACTCTGAGGTACTGGGTTCAATAGCTGCTGACCCAGTCCTCATCCAGTCAAGAGGGCAGAGGCAGCAGGTCAGCCCAGGAAAGCAGCAGGTCAGCACAGCAATGCAGCAATCCAGTAAGTCAGTAGTCTAGCAGGCCAGCAGTCAAACAGAGTGGTAGATCTTCAGCAACATGGCAAACCTTCGTCCTGGCAGAGTATCCACAGGTCCAGAAGTGTACTGAAGAGGTGGCGTCTGAAGTCCAATATTTATACGTGGTGCTGTCATGCGGTTTGCATTTAGCTTCCATTTTCGTTCTCGTGTTAACTTAGCCTCATTTTCTAAGGGTGCTTTGTACATGATTTTCTATCGTGAGAATGAGCTTACACACACTTTTCCCACATTTGCCGCCTGGTAATCTGCACAGTTAGTTCCAGGGTTGCACAAATTCAGAAAATGATGCATTGTTTTATTTCTCTGTGCTTGCAAAAAGACAACGTCTTTGCTTCAGTCTAATTAAAATGCTATCCCGCACCTTTGACACCGTATGATTAGCTTGCTGTTTTAATATATGAACCGTGTCCGTGCTGAAGTCGGTGAGAGGTTCCCTTCTGCCAAAGTCATCGCAGAATGCTCCTGAGATGCAGACCCGCTGTCCCTGACGTGCATCCTGAGAAGAAGATAGCTGTACCTTCAGAGGTACATCTGTGAATGCACTGAGCCTGGCTTCCTGACATACACTACCAAGCTATGGGGTTAGGTAATTCCAACAGACCTTGCAGATGGGTACTCCCGATATGCTCTCTTTAGAATAGAGGCAACTAATAGATAGGAGTAACAAGTGTATTTTTCAATATTCTAATAGTGCTTATTGCAATAATATGTCTCATCTTTCTTACAATCGCAGTTCATGTTTTATTTGCAAAGATTAGATCTTTTCAATAAATTTCCAAAACGCAATATTGAATATATTCTCTGTGACATTTTGGGCATGCATGAGTGACAAACGAAAGGGTTAAATCTGTTTCCATGATTTCCATGGAAATCTGAGCATGATGTTCTAGGTTACTGACAATATCTATAACTCTAGAGGTTTAGGAGTTGGATGCGGTACTGTGAGCTATCCAAATAGGCCAACATTTACTGATATAAGAAGACTCAGTCTCTGTATTATGAAGATGTTTTGTGCTGAATACACAGTTCTACTAGATTATTTGGAACCGTATAACATTGCCCTTCCTCTGGAAGGTGGGAGAAGCTTCTAAAAATGCCCTTTGAAGTCCCCAGCCATCCTACCTTCCATGTCCTGGCTGTAGACTAACTACAGGGAATATGCAGTCTTTTGTGTGGATAATATATACAACAGGAGTTACCCAAAAGCCCCATGGAGACCTGGGCAATATTTTTATTGAGCAACAATGTCCTAAAGGGCATCTATTTAGAAAAGATCTAGTCTAGTTATTTTTACAATACTGCAAAGTATGTACAACTGAAATAAAACACAAAGGTAGAGGGAAAAACAAGATATAGCCAAACAAAATCTAGAATCAAAATGTATTCAGTAGATCTTGTACATAGTTGGAAGCAGCATCAAATATGGTTCAAAAAAGTGCTCAATGTGCAAAGTGAACACACATGCATTTGCTCATGCAAATCAAGTGGACGGAACAAAGTGAAACACATACAAATGAAAGAACAGCAAAAATAAACAAGTAATTCAATTTTGTGCATGAATATAGATAATGTCCAAAATTTCAGTATCATATAATTGCACAATAAGTATCCTTTTCAGTCATATGAATGTGAAAGGCGTTTCAACCTTCCAAAATTTAGGAGGTCATCATCAGGACAGGGAGAGCACAAAGAAAATGGTTTCTGTGTGTATCTATTCCAAGAGTACAAAATAGCTGTTTGCCTGTTTGTCCGAAGGATGTTGACAGAATGGCATCCGCAAATAATGCCACATTGAAAGATGTCTGGAGGGAACAGCCTGTAAGAAAGCAAATTCCTCTTACATGATGAGCGGTAGCAGGAGAGGAAGCATGAACTTTGGACATGATCCTATCCTTTGTGTAGAGGCAGGACACAGCCTATTCTAGTGTAAGTAGGGCTGTCCCAGCTCCACTCTCCCATCCTGCCAGTGATGGCCCGTACAGGCACACCTAAGCTCTCTATTGTGTGTGTCTGTATAGGAGGAATACACACTCATGTGACCTAGAGACAGTCTACAGACACTAAGGGGTCGGTTCCGATCTCGGTCGGAAGCGCACCCAACAGTATTTGTCCGGAAAAAATACAAGCCGAACGCGTGTTTCCCGACCGATTCGAACACTCGTCCGAACGAACAAGTACGATGCGCACAACAGCCCAGATTCCGAGCGAGCCGTACTTACCCATTTCAGCTCCTGTTCCCCGCCCGAGCTGGATCCGTAAACGCCGATTCGAGTCGCACGGAAGCAAATACACAGCACCTTCCGGCCGGACTAGTACGATGCGCCTTCCGTACGCGCCGAACCCGTCGCTACGTCCGGCACGTTTGAGCATCCGGGAGAGCTGTACATAAGCTCCGATTCGCATCACAAGACGATCCACGGCGACGAGAAGAACAAGCCAGCGACAAGTACGAGTCGAAGCCACGAGAAACCCGAACGAGACGACCCAACCATGAATCCCATCGCGCAGGTCCTACCAATACTCTACATCTATTACCGTGACCGGTACGGACGCGTACGGAGCAGACGGTAAGTCAAACACCCACAACACAAACAAACGACACGTACCCGAAATATGTCACACACACATAGGGATGCACAAATGACGTACACCAGCAGAACCATAGGGGCGGGATGGCTATCACCAATGCCATACACACCCATAGGGGGATGAATGCCTACCACTAATACCATCACCACTCATAGGGGGATGGATGCCTGCCACTAATACCATCCCCACTCATAGGGGATGGATGCCTACCACTACCACCACCCCTACTCAGGGGGCCTGGATGCCTACCACTACCACCACCCCTACTCATGGGGGCCTGGATGCCTGTCACTACTACCATCCCCACTCATAGGGGGATGGATGCCTACCACTACCACCACCCCTACTCATGGGGGCCTGGATGCCTGTCACTACTACCATCCCCACTCATAGGGGGATGGATGCCTACCACTACCACCACCCCTACTCAGGGGGGCCTGGATGCCTACCACTACCACCACCCCTACTCATGGGGGCCTGGATGCCTGTCACTACTACAATCCCCACTCATAGGGGGATGGATGCCTACCACTATCACCACCCCTACTCATGGGGGCCTGGATGCCTGCCACTACTACCATCCCCACTCATAGGGGGATGGATGCCTACCACTACCACCACCCCTTTTCAGGGGGCCCTGGATGCCTACCACTACCACCACCCCTACTCATGGGGACTGGATGCCTGTCACTACTACCATCCCCACTCATAGGGGGATGGATGCCTACCACTACCACAACCCCTACTCATGGGGGCCTGGATGCCTGTCACTACTACCATCCCCACTCATAGGGGGATGGATGCCTACCACTACCACCACCCCTACTCAGGGGGGCCTGGATGCCTACCACTACCACCACCCCTACTCATGGGGGCCTGGATGCCTGTCACTACTACCATCCCCACTCATAGGGGGATGGATGCCTACCACTACCACCACCCCTACTCATGGGGGCCTGGATGCCTGCCACTACTACCATCCCCACTCATAGGGGGATGGATGCCTACCACTACCACCACCCCTTTTCAGGGGGGCCTGGATGCCTACCACTACCACCACCCCTACTCATGGGGACTGGATGCCTGTCACTACTACCATCCCCACTCATAGGGGGATGGATGACTACCACTACCACCACCCCTACTCATGGGGGCCTGGATGCCTGTCACTACTACCATCCCCACTCATAGGGGATGGATGTCTACCACTACCACCACCCCTTTTCAGGGGGCCTGGATGCCTGTCACTACTACCATCCCCACTCATAGGGGGATGGATGCCTACCACTACCACCACCCCTACTCAGGGGGGCCTGGATGCCTACCACTACCACCACCCCTACTCATGGGGACTGGATGCCTGTCACTACTACCATCCCCACTCATAGGGGGATGGATGCCTACCACTACCACCACCCCTACTCATGGGGGCCTGGATGCCTGTCACTACTACCATCCCCACTCATAGGGGGATGGATGTCTACCACTACCACCACCCCTACTCAGGGGGGCCTGGATGCCTACCACTTCCACCACCCCTACTCACGGGGGCCTGGATGCCTGTCACTACTACCATCCCCACTCATAGGGGATGGATGCCTACCACTACCACCACCCCTACTCAGGGGGCCTGGATGCCTGTCACTACTACCATCCCCACTCATAGGGGGATGGATGCCTATCACTACCACCATCCCTACTCAGGGGGCCTGGATGCCTACCACTACCACCACCCCTACTCATGGGGGCCTGGATGCCTGTCACAACTACCATCCCCACTCATAGGGGATGGATGCCTACCACTACCACCACCCCTACTCAGGGGGCTGGATGCCTACCACTACCCCTACTCATGGGGGCCTGGATGCCTGCCACTACCACCACCCCTACTCAGGGGGCTGGATGCCTACCACCACCCCTACTCATGGGGGCCTGGATGCCTGTCACTACTACCATCCCCACTCATAGGGGGATGGATGCCTACCACTACCACCACCCCTACTCATGGGGGCCTGGATGCCTGCCACTACTACCATCCCCACTCATAGGGGGATGGATGCCTACCACTACCACCACCCCTACTCAGGGGGGCCTGGATGCCTACCACTACTACCATCCCCACTCATAGGGGGATGGATGCCTACCACTACCAACACCCCCACTCATGGGGGCCTGGATGCCTGCCACTACTACCATCCCCACTCATATGGGGATGGATGCCTACCACTACCACCACCCCTACTCATGGGGGCCTGGATGCCTGTCACTACTACCATCCCCACTCATAGGGGGATGGATGCCTACCACTACCACCACCCCTACTCATGGGGGCCTGGATGCCTGTCACTACTACCATCCCCACTCATAGGGGGATGGATGCCTACCACTACCACCACCCCTACTCAGGGGGCCTGGATGCCTACCACTACCACCACCCCTACTCATGGGGGCCTGGATGCCTGTCACTACTACCATCCCCACTCATAGGGGGATGGATGCCTACCACTACCACCACCCCTACTCATGGGGGCCTGGATGCCTGCCACTACTACCATCCCCACTCATAGGGGGATGGATGCCTACCACTTCCACCACCCCTTTTCAGGGGGCCCTGGATGCCTACCACTACCACCACCCCTACTCATGGGGACTGGATGCCTGTCACTACTACCATCCCCACTCATAGGGGGATGGATGCCTACCACTACCACCACCCCTACTCATGGGGGCCTGGATGCCTGTCACTACTACCATCCCCACTCATAGGGGGATGGATGCCTACCACTACCACCACCCCTACTCAGGGGGCCTGGATGCCTACCACTACCACCACCCCTACTCATGGGGGCCTGGATGCCTGTCACTACTACCATCCCCACTCATAGGGGGATGGATGCCTACCACTACCACCACCCCTACTCATGGGGGCCTGGATGCCTGCCACTACTACCATCCCCACTCATAGGGGGATGGATGCCTACCACTACCACCACCCCTTTTCAGGGGGCCTGGATGCCTACCACTACCACCACCCCTACTCATGGGGACTGGATGCCTGTCACTACTACCATCCCCACTCATAGGGGGATGGATGACTACCACTACCACCACCCCTACTCATGGGGGCCTGGATGCCTGTCACTACTACCATCCCCACTCATAGGGGGATGGATGTCTACCACTACCACCACCCCTTTTCAGGGGGGCCTGGATGCCTGTCACTACTACCATCCCCACTCATAGGGGGATGGATGCCTACCATTACCACCACCCCTACTCAGGGGGCCTGGATGCCTACCACTACCACCACCCCTACTCATGGGGACTGGATGCCTGTCACTACTACCATCCCCACTCATAGGGGATGGATGCCTACCACTACCACCACCCCTACTCATGGGGGCCTGGATGCCTGTCACTACTACCATCCCCACTCATAGGGGGATGGATGTCTACCACTACCACCACCCCTACTCAGGGGGGCCTGGATGCCTACCACTTCCACCACCCCTACTCATGGGGGCCTGGATGCCTGTCACTACTACCATCCCCACTCATAGGGGGATGGATGCCTACCACTACCACCACCCCTACTCAGGGGGCCTGGATGCCTGTCACTACTACCATCCCCACTCATAGGGGGATGGATGCCTATCACTACCACCATCCCTACTCAGGGGGCCTGGATGCCTACCACTACCACCACCCCTACTCATGGGGGCCTGGATGCCTGTCACAACTACCATCCCCACTCATAGGGGATGGATGCCTACCACTACCACCACCCCTACTCAGGGGGGCTGGATGCCTACCACTACCCCTACTCATGGGGGCCTGGATGCCTGCCACTACCACCACCCCTACTCAGGGGGGCTGGATTCCTACCACTACCACCACCCCTACTCATGGGGGCCTGGATGCCTGTCACTACTACCATCCCCACTCATAGGGGGATGGATGCCTACCACTACCACCACCCCTACTCATGGGGGCCTGGATGCCTGCCACTACTACCATCCCCACTCATAGGGGGATGGATGCCTACCACTACCACCACCCCTACTCAGGGGGGCCTGGATGCCTACCACTACTACCATCCCCACTCATAGGGGGATGGATGCCTACCACTACCACCACCCCCACTCATGGGGGCCTGGATGCCTGCCACTACTACCATCCCCACTCATATGGGGATGGATGCCTACCACTACCACCACCCCTACTCATGGGGGCCTGGATGCCTGTCACTACTACCATCCCCACTCATAGGGGGATGGATGCCTACCACTAACACCACCCCTACTCAGGGGGGCCTGGATGCCTACCACTACTACCATCCCCACTCATAGGGGGATGGATGCCTACCACTACCACCACCCCCACTCATGGGGGCCTGGATGCCTGCCACTACTACCATCCCCACTCATATGGGGATGGATGCCTACCACTACCACCACCCCTACTCGTGGGGGCCTGGATGCCTGTCACTACTACCATCCCCACTCATAGGGGGATGGATGCCTACCACTACCACCACCCCTACTCAGGGGGGCCTGGATGCCTACCACTACCACCACCCCTACTCATGGGGGCCTGGATGCCTGTCACTACTACCATCCCCACTCATAGGGGGATGGATGCCTACCACTACCACCACCCCTACTCGGGGGGGCTGGATGCCTACCACTACCACTACCCCTACTCATGGGGGCCTGGTTGCCTGCCACTACTACCATCCCCACTCATAGGGGGATGGATGCCTACCACTACCACCACCCCTACTCATGGGGGCCTGGATGCCTGCCACTACTACCATCCCCACTCATTTGGGGATGATGCCTACCACTACCACCACCCCTACTCAGGGGGGCCTGGATGCCTGTCACTACTACCATCCCCACTCATAGGGGGATGGATGCCTACCACTACCACCACCCCTACTCAGGGGGGCCTGGATGCCTACCACTACCACCACCCCTACTCATGGGGGCCTGGATGCCTGTCACTACTACCATCCCCACTCATAGGGGGATGGATTCCTACCACTACCACCACCCCTATTCATGTGGGCCTGGATGCCTGCCACTACTACCATCCCCACTCATAGGGGGATGGATGCCTACCACTACCACCACCCCTACTCAGGGGGCCTGGATGCCTACCACTACTACCATCCCCACTCATAGGGGATGGATGCCTACCACTACCACCACCCCTACTCATGGGGGCCTGGATGCCTGCCACTACTACCATCCCCACTCATATGGGGATGGATGCCTACCACTACCACCACCCCTACTCATGGGGGCCTGGATGCCTTTCACTACTACCATCCCCACTCATAGGGGGATGGATGCCTACCACTACCACCACCCCTACTCATGGGGGCCTGGATGCCTGCCACTACTACCATCCCCACTCATAGGGGGATGGATGCCTACCACTACCACCACCCCTACTCAGGGGGGCCTGGATGCCTACCAATACTACCATCCCCACTCATAGTGGGATGGATGCCTACCACTACCACCACCCCTACTCATGGGGGCCTGGATGCCTGCCACGACTACCATCCCCACTCATATGGGGATGGATGCCTACCACTACCACCACCCCTACTCATGGGGGCCTGGATGCCTGTCACTACTACCATCCCCACTCATAGGGGGATGGATGCCTACCACTACCACCACCCCTACTCAGGGGGGCCTGGATGCCTACCACTACCACCACACCTACTCATGGGGGCCTGGATGCCTGTCACTACTACCATTCCCACTCATAGGGGGATGGATGCCTACCACTACCACCACCCCTACTCAGGGGGGCTGGATGCCTACCACTACCACCACCCCTACTCATGGGGGCCTGGATGCCTTCCACTACTACCATCCCCACTCATAGGGGGATGGATGCCTACCACTACCACCACCCCTACTCATGGGGGCCTGGATGCCTGCCACTACAACCATCCCCACTCATATGGGGATGGATGCCTACCACTACCACCACCCCTACTCAGGGGGGCCTGGATGCCTGTCACTACTACCATCCCCACTCATAGGCGGATGGATGCCTACCACTACCACCACCCCTACTCAGGGGGGCCTGGATGCCTACCACTACCACCACCCCTACTCATGGGGGCCTGGATGCCTGTCACTACTACCATCCCCACTCATAGGGGGATGGATGCCTACCACTACCACCACCCCTACTCAGGGGGGCCTGGATGCCTACCACTACCACCACCCTTACTCATGGGGGCCTGGATGCCTACCACCCACACAATCCCTACTCATAGGATGGGTATTGCATGACACAACCAGCATACTCCAACATAAGGAATGTCTGAAAAATACATCCCCTCGAACACCATGACAAGTGTGTGTAGTCTGTGTCAAATGTCTACAACACTGAACATGACATTGAACATACAAAGTGACCCCCTACCACATGTGTCACACATAAATGTGTGTGGCCTCCACAATGCAAGCAGACCATGACCACTGTGGCAATGGGGTCTAAAGCCCCATCACCACAGTGACCAAAAGGTAAGTGTGGGGTCCATAGCTGAAGCACATTTTGAACATTGTGGCAATGGGGTCCAGAACCCCATCACCACAGTGACCAAAATGTAAGTGTGGGGTCCATAGCTGAAGCACATTTTGAACATTGTGGCAATGGGGTCTAACGCCCCATCACCACAGTGACCAAAATGTAAGTGTGGGGTCCATAGCTGAAGCACATTTTGAACATTGTGGCAATGGGGTCTAACGCCCCATCATCACAGTGACCAAAAGGTAAGTGTGGGGTCCATAGCTGAAGCACATTTTGAACATTGTGGCAATGGGGTCTAACGCCCCATCACCACAGTGACCAAAATGTAAGTGTGGGGTCCATAGCTGAAGCACATTTTGAACATTGTGGCAATGGGGTCTAACGCCCCATCATCACAGTGACCAAAAGGTTTGTGTGGGGTCCATAGCTGAAGCACATTTTGAACATTGTGGCAATGGGGTCTAAAGCCCCATCACCATAGTGACCAAAATGTAAGTGTTGTCATGTGAAAAGCTGCAAATGCCAAACTGCATGGAAGATTCCTGGTCACACAACAACAAACACATCAGTGGCATAGTAGTGCTTGTGTCCCATAGCAACATAGATTGGGTGAGGCAAACAGTGCAGTGCCAATGAAACATCGCTTTGGCCATGTGCAGACAAACCTCACCCATGGGGGCTCACATTGTCAACATTCACGAATTACACAATGACAGAAGTGACCATCATAATGCAGACCCACACATCAGCACCAATGGACACACAAATGTAGATATCCTGTGGAGACTGTAGATGTCAGGTGAACAAATACCATTCCATGGCAGCAATAGGACATACAAACCATGATCATTGTGCTGACTGATGACCTAGGAGTCCCAGGGACAGCAGGGGAAAGCCACCAAACAACATACAGCCAATGGCACACTAAAGAAATGCTAATGCAGTGGTGCAAATGCACAAACAGACAGACTCACACTGCATATCAAACACAACAGGTGATGGGGGTGTGCCAGTGTCCCCAGGCAACCACACAACACATGAGGAGGCCTGAATCCCTATTACACAGATGTGTATACAGTGCCACACAAAAGTAACTCATGGATCGGATTCCCCTATGTGGGCAATCAGGCATTGTCAGATGAGAGGGAGCACAAATTACAAATGTCACACAAGCTTGTAGGAACAGCAACTAACACGGCAAGAGACAGACCCACCACAGCACTACCCCCAGGGACCCCACATTGTGGTGACACTGGCCTGCATGATAATCCCACTGTGATGACAAAGGTAGATCTCGTACACACAGTGAACCACAGTCATGTTTCCTGAGCAACTAACAACCATCACACCTACACAAGCACAAATCAATCAGCACGGCCTGTCAGCCAAGGCCAACATGGAGGTAGGGGTCTAGCCGTTCAACAACTCTCATTTGCACACACTCAACACCACACACCTTGACCTCCACCAATGTGCAGCAGTGAAGCTCACATGGACTGGTGACATTGCACATGCACCCATGACAATCCCAGGGGTGGTGGGGGAACTAAGGTGGAGATACCCATCACACATGGCCAGTCAACAAGACTTGTGAATGTCTGACACATTGCACAGTACGCTGTACATGGGCATGACGTCAAATCCACACCAACCAATGGGATCCCGGCCACAGTCACACACCAATGAAGAAGCCAAGGTCACCCACCAAGAACACACATAGACAACTTCCAACATTGCAGCTCTGACCCTGAGGAGTGGCAGCAGTCACACACACAACGTGTCACAATCACTGAAAGGTAACACAAAATCTAAATTACATGACTTGTGTAACCAACAAGTGCCAAGGGGAATCCTGACTGTGTCTCATCTGCGTTTGCCCACAAACTCAGCCCTGACAGCAAACACACCTATGGATGACACCCTGATGACCAGTAATGTGCCATGCACCCACATCACAGAGAACCCAGGGCGAAGATTTGGGGGAACATAGGTCAACTCAGCAAGCATCACAAACAGGAACATCACTAGGGATCCCAGCCTGTGTTGCAAAATGGAAGTGAACACACACAGACATGCTCACACAACACACACCTTGGGCTCAGGCAATGTCACGGAATTACACACTGCCATGAGGGGACTCCACTCCTGTGTAAGGAAAGCTGTGCCATACGTTGTCTCTGCAGGGCTCTATCATGTCAGCAGTACACTTGGTCACTCAGTCAACAATTAGCACAAAATGAAGGCTCTCGTCACATCAGCCTGGTCATGGGAGTGTCACTGAAATCATCTGCACAGATCCAACACACATGTATAGCAAGTTGCACTGATAACACAGATGAGTCCTTCCCCATTGATGCCCAAACTTGCATGTCCAGTGGAGATGGTCACACGGTCAGGGAAACAGACAAATTGAACAATGGTAAGCACAACTGATGTGCAGGGGTGTAAGCCACAGATGTGATATTGCAAATAAATGTAGGAAATCCCATTGGCAAATATTGAAAACATGACACCCTCATATTGCTGCAAAGGATGACATGGCTACACACCAGGATAGGACACATTCCCCTGGACCACATGGGGTCCTGCACAGTAACACTTCATTTTCATGATACCAAATATCACCATCACTACAGCAAGGGCATGGTTAGCATCATCAACATCAAGTACATCTGAAGCAAAACCACCAGAGAACAGAAAGGAGCTTTATTCAGCATATGTGTCTGAAAAATGAAAGTCCTGCAAAAATACAAAGGCCAATGGCCAGTCCAACAGTTCAGTCCGAACAGGGTGACAGTGGCAGATGTCACCCTCTGCTTGCCTGCACTGATATGGAGCAGGGACATTCCCCTCGGAGGGGTATACTGGGGGGGCAGGCCAGGCACCGCAGGGACAGGATCAGGGCTCACCAGAAGAAGGCAGGGAAGGGGTGGCTGGTGCTGGAGAGTCACTGACAACTGCAGTGGAGGTGTCTGACATGGTGTGTTTCGGCACAACTGGGGGCATGAGTCAGATGGTGTGGGTGCCGGCACGACTGCAGTGGTCCGGCCAGATGGAGTGGACAGGTTCCCCACTGCAGTGCCCAAGTCAGACGGGGTGGTAGTGGACTCCACTGCAGTGCCCATCTCCGGGGGAGTAGAATGGGGTTCAGGTAAGGTGGGCAGGACAGAGGGGGAGGACACGGTCTCCACACCAGTGGCACAAACATGTGCAGCGGGGGGTGAGGGGCTGGAAGAGCAAGTGGTAGGAGGAGAAGGCCGCATCATTTTGGGGATGGTGTATCTGTGGGTGGGGGAACCTGGGACGGGGTGTGGTGGGGGAACCTGTGTTGTGGGTGACTGAGGGATGGAGGAAGGAGACTGTGTGGTTGAGCTGCAGGGCGGTGGTGGGGTCTTGCTCTTCCGGGACCGGGGGGACTTGCGGGTGGGGGCCTCAGGCTGTCTGTGCCTGGAGGAGGGTGTCCGGGGGCGAGGGGCACTCCCCTCTGTGTGGGTGGACTTCCTCTTCCCCCTGTATGCTGGATCAGCGGGATCGGAGGGGAAGAGGCCGAGGTCACAGAGGAAGAGCTGCTTTGTAGGTGGGGTTGCAGGTGAGGCAAGGGAAGGGGTCTTGGAGGGAGAGGATTTTGAGGACTGCGGAGTGAGTGTGGATGCCTGTGTGTGTGTCTGTTCCCCATCCCCTGTGGGTGTGGTATCAGTCCCCTGAGGATGCTTGTGTGCACTTTTTGCCCTTGTTCTGTGTGTTTCTGTGCTGCTCGTGTCTGTGTGTTTGGTTGATTGTGCAGGTGTGCATGTGCTTGGGACAGGTAGGGTGCCAGGAAGTGTGGATGGGGCAGAGTTAGGAGGGGTGATGGACTGTTGGAGGAGGGACACTGCTGCCGTCAGGGAGGAGTCCATGGACCTATTGCTCCTCTGTAGGGCAGACATGCCCGTCAAGATGCCCTCCATGAACGACACCAGCTGTGTCAACATAGTGGTGTGTGCATGGAGGACACTCAGCATTGCTGTCTGCCCTACATGGAGCTGCCGAAGTAGGTACACAGACTCCTCACTCAGGGCAGCAGGGGATACAGGGGCAGGGGGTGCGGTGCCTGGCACGAAGGAGACACGCTCCCGGACACGGGAGCCTCCACGGACCTCTGGAATGGGAGCCAATGGGAGGGCGGTGGTGGTGGTGGTGGTGGGGGTGGCGGGGCCAGACATACTAGCTGGGGTGTGGTGGCTGCTGACACCCGCCTCCACAAGGGAGTCATCCTCTGAGCTGCTGTGGTCCTCAGCTGAGGTGGATGGTGCTAAGGACTCCTCGGTGTGGCTCCCCTCGCCATCCGTGCCACTGGGTCCCTCCGACCACTCATCGCCTGCTGACCCAGTCTGGCTCTGCAGCTCCTCCTGGTCCGTGGAGCTGTCCCCTCCTGTGGCCGTGGATGTATCTGCAAACAATTAGGGAAAAGACAAACATCAGTCACCTGCACTGACCGCACACACCACAGTAAGTACAGCACATTACAGAGCAAGCCCTGGCATCCTCAGTTGAACTTTGCCAAAAGTCCTCACACAGATTAGGAGAAGCCAATTTTCAGTCTGATGGTCAACCATGGCACTCACACCCCTCCTGCCCTTGCACCCATCTGTCTGGTGCCTGTTGGATGGTAATACCCCAGTGTGGACACAAGCACCACGTACACAGTTGTTGGACATTGCAGAGAACACGGTGAAGTATGTGAACATGCACACATCACATCTCTTGCCACTGAGTTAGTACAGGTGTCCGGGTAAAGGGATGGCCAGAGTCTAATTAGAAATGCATGTGATGCATACCAGCACCAGACTCCATGATGCACCCATGTCCGGATAGTCAATGCCACAATGGGGTGCATGTTGCACATGTAACTCCCCTGCAGGATCACTCTTAGGAAGTTAAATGCCATGGCACAGGCATGCCTGCAAAGTCATACATCACTGTCTCCAGTCACATGGGCATGGCAGCCAGCCAACAACAGTCTGCACTGTGTCACAATCCTAGGAAATGGGGAATGCAAGTTTGTTGTAATTTGGCAGCACTTAAGTTAAGCATTGGCTAAAGACAGCCTGTATTTAGAGGCTAAATTGTCCGCTTTGTGGAATCCATTTTGTATTTCTGGCAGCCATTTTGGTTGCCATGTGCTGCCATGTGCTCACCATGTGCTCTGTCCTACCTTCCTGTTAACTGCTCTTGAAATCTGCCTAGAGACAAGTTATATTTAGTTCCTCTTGCTTTGCACATGCTCAGTTGAGCTTGCAGCTGTTCCGAGTTTATAAATGTCAGGATGTGTCTACTAGAAGTAGAAACTGTTAGCTCCACCCACTTGTCGACTGTGCATTTTCTGTATGACCTTATATGTATCTAAAACCAGCATTTGTGTTTGTACCGCCTTCATTTGAGCCCCTGTGTGGGTATAAAAGGACCATGGTCCTTCCATTCAGTGTGCTACTTCATGCATTACTGAAGGGTGATGTGCGAATTTAGCTCCACCTCATGAGGTTTAATAAACTCTGTCTTTCTTATTCCAGTTTCTATGCCAACTTCTTCCTAAGTGTCTGAGGACTCTGTGCAGAGAAGGGTGAACCCCTAAGCACTGGTAGGCCTTGCTGAGGCTCACTACTACAGATTGGCGCTTCCAACATGGGACTCATCAGTGACTCGGATGCCCGAAGGACTGGTCAAGATGAAGGATTGGAATCTCGCTCTTGGACGCGATCGCTGCCTGAGGAGACCTGAGTCTTGGCACCCATGGCGTTTTTCCTTTCTTTCTGATCTGACCATCCCGGCGGCGCCGGTCCTTGACTGAGATCTCTTTTGTTGATTCGCCGTGCAGTGACCATTTGGTCGATTTGAGAACTTGGCAGTTGGAACCTGGACACCATTTGATTGGTAAGAGCCGTTTTGCGGCACTTGCTGTTGGTTTGATGCCTTTGATTGGTAAGGTAGTTTTAGTAACACTTACTGTGGCTTTGTTTGTATGATTGGCCAATTTTGGAATTTGTTTTGTAAGTTATATATGCATTGCAATTCATATAGGCAGGTAATGAGGAGATTTTTCTCTATTTGAAATTGTTTGAACAGCGCAACGTACGAAGAGTACCTTAAGCGCTACTTTGATTATAATACTGCATATTCTGCACTATTTTTGGCATGCCTGTTTCTAGCACACTTCGCAGAAAGTGTTGCTGTTTTGGAGGTACCAATAGGGATTTAGTAAGTACTCAGTTGACTCCCCTCAGAGGGGATACCTAAATAGGTTTAGATATAGTAAAAAGATATTTCTTTCTTGGTGACTAAGTACCCCATGGAACTAAATATGTACATAAAACGGATCCTGATCTGTGCACTTAGTAACATTCATAAGTGGTGATATGCAGAGCGCTTTTTGAGTGTTCTACCAGCCAAAAATGACGAATTTGGTGTATTTTGGCTTCTTGACCATGGAACAGTTTTTTGGGCTACTTTTGAGAGCTCTTCTTGTAAATATGACTTACAATTAGTATTTACAAATAGTTTGGTCTTGCGTACAATTTGTAAGCTGTCTTAAAGTCCTAAGTGTTGATTTGTGGGTTAAATGTGTGTTTCAATGTCTATGTGGTTTGACATTGGTGATACTTGTGTGAGTAAATAGCGATTGCGCTCTTTGTGTAAGAATGGCTAGCTTTAAGCGCGCTGTGTTGTGTGTTCTGAGTGTATGACCCCCTTCTGTAAATGTCTGGAATGAGCTCAATGAGTTTGTTTATGTTTTTTGCTGTCATCATTCTGTTATGCAAACTGTCATTTAGTTACTTACATATTAAATAAAAATCCAGAAATGAATTATATAACATATGCTAAACAGCTGCATGTTACTATTAAATTGACAGAGTAAGACACTATACATGTGTGCAAATTGCCACAATGCTAAAGATAAAATTAGAATTCGTATTCAATAGGATTAAAATAGGCCTCATACAGAGGAAGAAAAACGAAATTGTGTGTTTTGTAATCAATAGACTAAAATACAACATGTTACAGCATTTTCCTTAGATACATTGTATTAGACATTAAAAGGCATGCACATAATTTGAGTGAATTTGGTCGTTGCTGAACTAAATACACATTATAGAAAGATAGATTTGACTGCATTGAAATGCCTCAGTTTTTAAATAGACTGTGACATGCTTTTCTTTCAGCACCCGAGAAGAAAAGCTTTCCAACAGCTGTGTTTAAACTGACTAACTGAAAAGAAACTGTTTGACACAGCAAATGGGGATTTAACTCTGTCAGGGTATTTCAAATAATAAAGGGGTTTTTTTCCTGAGAAAGGCGTGAAAATTCGACGCCTGCTGACAAACAACAGCTGCATAAATAGCATATGGCTATTCCTGATCACGGCCACAGACAGGAATGCTGAGTCAGCGAAATTTTAAGTCAGTGTAAAACTGGTATGAAGGCCTGCATTATTTTAAAAGTTTCAAAAAACCAGTTTCATTATTTTGGATAACAGAGAACAAAATTGAAAGTAGGGATTTCCTTTCTTAATGCCTTTTTAACAAGTACATCTGTGGTTCTGCTGTTAAATAATAACTGTCCTTTTAAAAAGTGGCGCAGACTTTTTCAGTTTTAGTAAGGCTTCTGTGCTTTGTATTATAAATGAATACATTTAAAGGTGATAGGAAAGGAATGAGGCTTGCTTTTCATATATGGAACCATCAAAAGGGTTTGTGATCATTAGTTTTAAAAAAAAAATAAAGGAGGAGAATTTTGATTCTATGCAGGGAAAAAATGTTTCTTAAAAATAATTGCCATAAAATTGTTTTTGATCTTTTGTAATGTCTGATAATCATATTGTGAATAATATATAGCTCCTAGCATCAAAGTTGGATTTGAGTAGCACTTTACCATGATGTGGGGAGTACAATGTGAAATTTCACTTTATCTAGGCATATACAAACCTATTTTTTAAGGGTATACCTTATACATTTCTGATCCCCCATCTCTGGGATATCTAGAGGACACCCTGGTGATCCCTAATATGCCAAAATATTGTAGGATATTCATTTTTAAGTGCCCCTACCACCAAAGTCGAAATTGAGCAAAAGTCACTATTTTAAAAGCAATTCTGCCACTCAGGGCAATTTTTAAACTGATCAGAGGCTTCAATAAAGTACACATGCAAGTATAGAATAAACAGCTGACCTACTGCACCCAACACACTGTACACAAATGAAAATAAGTATACAGAAACCACAGCAGAAGTTATTATCCTACCTTTAAATTACTGGCAAACACACCGGACAGGACTGCCTATCAGCCGTGATTCTCCAGAGTTGCTTTGAATTACAAAAACCGCATGGCAAGCCTTGCAAAAAAAAAAAAAATGACCAGCTGCTGAACGGGTCAAAGGTCGGAGTTCTGCATTTAGCAACTTAGCAGGGTGAAGGGTAAGGTTTGCTTGGCCACTTCGACCTCTGAAAAGTTTTTGAAAGACGAGATGACAGCGCAGAGAGAGGAATGAGAAGCTTTGCTTCCTATTTTTGGCAAACACACGTTTTGCGCAGTCATATGAAACGAAGGAAAAGCAGCCCTCAGTTGAGCATTGATCTGTCATGTATATAAAAATAATGGTTTTAGTTTAAAGAATACTGTGCAAGGGCTAAGATAAGGAGGAAATGGATTTTAGTTTGCATTCATGCGCCCTCATGTTAATCTACTACAATTGCTGAAGGAATTGGTACATTGGTTACTAACGCTTTCCACAGTACTCAATGTGCTTGTGTTAGGCTGAATCAGAAAATAGCCACTTTCTAAGATATGTCCTACAAGTTGTTTGTGCCCAGTTGCCACAAATAGGGGTAAATAGTGTTGACAGAAGGTAAACCTGTTTCAGGTTTTCCTACTGTCAAAATGGGGGAAGGAGGCTAGCTCCTATACAAATTAAGGGTAGGCAAAATTATGTTTTCTCTCTCTTTTTCTCACTCTCTCTTGAGTCTGTCTAAGCTGTCTAGGAAATAGCCATGAGATAGTTATTGGCTATTCAGTAATACTGTTTTAAAAATTGTTAGCATTAATAAAATGATGAAACATATATACTATGTTACTGCCCATCCTGTATGAAAGAATGAGTAGAACAGATTGATGTTCCCTTATTTGACCTTTAAAGGGAACTGTATAGTGGGGGTTTCTGTTCAAAAATCTCAGGTGGCAATACCATTATTGTTTATGTTATTCTCATGTTCTATACAGTTTTGCAAGGGCATTGCTAGTCTTTTATTAGCTAGTCTGTGTAATTGAGCTGACAGCCCTTATTAGAGCTGGAGATAGGGTTTTTTCCTTTTGAAAATGATGTTGCATAGTCCGGATCGTGAAAAGTAGAATGCAGGAAAGACGCCCATGTGATCCTTAGCAAACATTTTGAAGGAAAATATTGTTTTTAAGGAGTTTGTTTGTCATAACATGTTCTGCTGGAGAAAATGTACCCACTATGTTGAAGTTTAGTTCTTTTTGCAATAAGAATCTGTTAAATTAGCAGTTTTAGATTTTTCCTGCTGCGCCTATAACATGAAAGCATGACCTTAAGTGTAACATGTAGGTGTTTTTATTAAGAGAAAGTATTTTAGAAGTGTCTGCAGTCCTGTACAAGTAATGCAAGGTTCATAAGTAGTAGTGTAGGAAAAGTTTCTTTTTCTTGAGGTTCTTCAGATGAATAATATAGGAATATACAAATGTAAGGATTTGGAGTATGTCTGTATTGTTTTTCTTTTTTCCTCAGAATTTAGTAAATGAACACAGACTTCCTTGGCTGTTTGGGATTGGGTGATGTATTACTCTTGTCAGTTCACCAAAACGTTCCTTTTATACTTGCCAATAGGTCTAGGGTGTTTTTTTTATTCTCAGATAAGATGAAGTGGTTCTTGGGTGCCTTGCTAATGAATGGGGCCCCAGGACTAAGAGAGTATTCTGAGACTATCCTCTCTGTTGATAGATTATTTTTATGCCTTGTCTAAAGACTTTTTGTTCTGCCCACCAATAGATATTTGCTGCCCTACAACCATTGCCAGAGGGGCCCGGACATCAGATCCAGCCTGGGAGTCAGCACCAGTCCAGCCTACAGTCAAGATAAAGGGAACCAGCACAGACGTTGCTGGCAACTAGGACCTCAGTGAAGGCCGGAAGCACTGGGACGTAAAGTGTGTACCCCTGCCACTGTCTTGGGCGAAAGACGGGGTCACAAATCAGGATGAAGAAATCTTTCTGTGGATCCAGTTTTTGATGCCGCCCAGCTGAGAGAGTCACAGACCGATAAGGACGGCAAGGAGGCTTTTGCTTGAGGTGACCCCCTTTGAAACAAGGGTTGCTTCAGGCCTTGAGTCCTGGTCCCAAAGTGAATGCAAGTCTACGCCTTTGTTTGTTGATCAAGGGATGCCTGAGCATATTGGCTACAATCAGTGGCCCCAACAAAAGAGCAGTGCGCCAGTGGTGCAATACAGGAGTTAGGGAAGGACTTGAGTTTAGGGTACAGGTGCTGTGCCCTTGGTGCTTGTTAGATTAAAGTGAAGAAAACTGGTGCACTGCCTGAGACACTGGACAGGATCGTTGAGGGTATTTGCCCTGGGGGGTGATTGCCCCATTCTGAAAGAAAGACTTTTTCTTCTCAAACTGGGCCGTGATTCTTGAGTTGCGAGTTGTGCAGCTCCACCGTGGGAACAACAAGAGCCTGCCTGTGAGGCTCAAACGGACACAGGGAGAAGACTCCCCTCTGGCTGGTTTGTACAGCGGCTACAATTTCCCAAGGACTCTTTTTTTTGTTAGTAATGTACCCCTTTGGTCGTCCCATTTTTGAGGAGGAACAGCCCTTTGCGGCTCCTTGTCCTAATTCCTATGGCCCTGTGTGGTCCTCCTGGTCCCCCGGAGCCAGGATTGTTTTTGTAATAATATGTCTGACTGCATTAATATTTTTTTTAGGAGTAATGTTTATTCTGCACGAGAAAAGTTCATCTGAGCAGTTTAAAAATGTTACTTTACTCTTTCCTTAAGTATATTAATTGATACTCTAGCCCTCATAAAAGAAATACTGGAAAAGTCTATTGAAAATGTTTTTATTAGGTATGTGCTGTTGGCTATTCTGAAATTGAAATAGATAGTCACTGAAATACATCAGAGCCCTGAAACTTAGAATTAGACTAGATGGTTTTGGACTCTTGTTTCTGCTTGGGGCTGGAAGCTACTGACTATCCTGTATGTAATGTTGATACTTTTTACATGCTGTGTATGTATCCAATGTGGTCCAATGCTTTGCTCCATTTGCATCTCTGCTTGTATACCTGCCAAAGGGAACGTTGCTGAAACAAAGGCCCAACAAATGTTGAATAAAGAGGTGGCCGAAATAATGTTAATAGATGTACGGGATGAATATCTAGATTACCCCAGATAAACGAATGTCTTCAGCCAATGCTGAAAGGGTCGTCTGTTGTAATTTGGCAGCACTTAAGTTAAGCATTGGCTAAAGACAGCCTGTATTTAGAGGCTAAATTGTCCGCTTTGTGGAATCCATTTTGTATTTCTGGCAGCCATTTTGGTTGCCATGTGCTGCCATGTGCTCACCATGTGCTCTGTCCTACCTTCCTGTTAACTGCTCTTGAAATCTGCCTAGAGACAAGTTATATTTAGTTCCTCTTGCTTTGCACATGCTCAGTTGAGCTTGCAGCTGTTCCGAGTTTATAAATGTCAGGATGTGTCTACTAGAAGTAGAAACTGTTAGCTCCACCCACTTGTCGACTGTGCATTTTCTGTATGACCTTATATGTATCTAAAACCAGCATTTGTGTTTGTACCGCCTTCATTTGAGCCCCTGTGTGGGTATAAAAGGACCATGGTCCTTCCATTCAGTGTGCTACTTCATGCATTACTGAAGGGTGATGTGCGAATTTAGCTCCACCTCATGAGGTTTAATAAACTCTGTCTTTCTTATTCCAGTTTCTATGCCAACTTCTTCCTAAGTGTCTGAGGACTCTGTGCAGAGAAGGGTGAACCCCTAAGCACTGGTAGGCCTTGCTGATGCTCACTACTACAAGTTATGTAGCTGACAATTGCACATGTCCATCCCCCACACACCACATCATCTGAACTCTTATTTGGCCACGTCATGCCAATTGGACATATGGGAGACATGAAACACAACTCTATGAACCTGAGCACCTCACAGTCTGCTGTGAATGTAAAACAGCTGCCTGAAGTTCACAGTCGCATACACCTGTGTGCACAGTCAAGTGATCAAACACCTATGAGTCACAGAAGTATCGTCTCTCATGGTCACATCTCAGATGGCATGCTGAGCCCTAAACGATAAACATCCCAGTAGTCCTGACAACGAAGCCACGGCAAATTGACACAGAGGCAGACACCTGAGGGAATATTTCACTGATCACAACATGTCAGCTGATACACGGGAGTGGGAGTACAGAGTGTATTGTATGCCCTGGAGTAGGCATGACTGTCCTGCTCCACCTGAAAGAGGGATGAGCCCTGGACAGTAGGCAGGTGGCTAGGCATGTGTGACACACTTGATATACATACTCCTGAGGCCCAAACATTGTTCCCACCCGCAGCATTGGGGTGTGCCAAATACCCCAGGGACATGTGGTGATTCAGATCAGCAAGTGGATCACATATCAAAGTTACACCCAGATTACATGTCAGAACTTATGCATTGTGTAAGCAATTGACCCACCCATGAATCCCACAACATAGTCACGGGAACAAATGCTGTCCCCCACCTTGAGCGAAGCAAAATGCAATGACAGTACCCAAGTGACACAATTTCCTGACTGTAAGGGCCACACATATGCGTATCAGATGAGGAGTGGGCATGTCACAATTGAGGGACATGGGTCCTGGACCACAAGACTGATGTACTATGGAAGTTTAACCAGGCCAGAGGAGGGCACATAGCATGTCAGACAAAGTACACAGTGCAGTCATGGACTCACCCCCTCCTTGCTGCTGTCTGGCCTTCAGCTGCCCATCCAGGTCAGGGAAGACCACCGCCAGGATCCTGAGCATGTGGGGGGTCAGGGTCCGGTGTCTGCCCCTCCTGCGAGGAGGCGACAGCTTCAGCTGGACCCTTGCGATCCTCCGGGTCCAGCCCCGAAGGTCCTGCCACCTCTTCTGGCAGTTGCGGATCCGGCACTTGTAGACCCCCACGGATCTTACTGCCCGGGCGATGGTCAGCCAGATTTTCTGCTTCTGGTGGGCATCAACCTGTGAGGATGACAAAGTGAAAATGCCATTACTACACATGCAACATATACGTGCATCACACAGTTGGATATACATGTCTCAATCACAGGGGCATATGATGTACACAGGCAGTGCAACGATGGCTATGAACAGTTTGCCAGCAGTTACTACATGGTATCATTACATGGGAAGTAAACCTTGTTGGAATGCACTGTTACTGCACTGTACCTGTTCAGTGCATGTAACTACACACTTTGGGGGGTGAGAACTACTCAGTGAGCATGCTAGCCAGTGGTGTGCACACTGTAAGTCTTGCTAGTCAGACAACATGCACAATTAGTAAGGCAGTGGACAGCACACTCACCTGCTCCCCTGGTTTCCCATACAGCTTGCTGTACTGTGGAAGGAGGCTGTCCAGCAGGGCCTGGTTCTCCTCAAGGCTGAAGGCTGGGGCTCTCTCCACAGTGCGTGCCATTGCAGTAGCCAGAGGATGCAGAGACAGCAGCAGTGTTGGTGGCAGATGTCGTCCTGGAGCATGTAGTGCAGGCAAGTGAGCTCTTAGGGGAACAGCCAGCATTATATGTGTGCTGCAGAGGCAGATACTGTCCCATGTGTCCAAAGTAATAGGTCCAAGTCGTTTGCATCTTCTGAATCTGGCCAATCCATGGAATTGCACCACTTATACACGCCCACAGCATCCTTCAAAAGTTAAACTTCATGACACCCATGTTTTTGCAACATTGTTGTGGCTGGCCAACTGAATTCACTGCATCAGACTCGTTCCAGCTTCGAAACGCGTCCGTTGCCATGCCAGGCCCTAGCCAATGCATGCGCACCGTCCGGACCATTGCTGTACAACGCGTATTTCAAAAGACAACGCGTACACGCTCACATCAAATGCAATGGCCAGTGCGTGCACACCGATCGGTCCATTGCTGTACAACGCGTACCCGCACACAACAGATGCAATGGCCAGTGTGTGCACACCGATCGGTCCATTGCTGTACAACGCGTACCCGCTCACAACAGATGCAATGGCCAGTGCGTGCACTCCGATCGGTCCATTGCTGTACAACGCGTATTCCGGGAAACAACGCGTACCCGCTCACAACAGATGCAATGGCCAGTGCGTGCACACCGATCGGTCCATTGCTGTACAACGCGTATTCCGGGAAACAACGTGTACCCGCTTACAACAGATGCAATGGCCAGTGCGTGCACACCGATCGGTCCATTGCTGTACAATGCGTCCCTGTACAGGTCACTCGCATATGTCACCATGCTTGTCACTGGTGAACGTATGCCAGCCACATATACTTGCCAGGGACTCAGGGGCACACCTACAACACCACACCCATTCCACACTGTATCCTAAGGCATGTAAGGCTGCATTACCTTTTCTGTGTATGGAGGTAAACATGTGGTTTTTGGGGTGGCACTTGGGGGCAGCCACTCCCAGGCTGTGCACGTGTTCATGGGGACAGGATCCTTTGTGTGTTGTGCACATGACCACTGTGATGTGCAAATGTTCATTTCGGAGCATGTGGCATGGTCACATTTCCAGGTTGTGTATGTGTATGACATGTCACATACCCCCAGAGTCCCATGTGGGAAGGCATGTACGTCACAGGGTGACCCATTGCCACAATAGTGATGGCCCTCCACAGTCTGTGTGCATGTTGTATTTCCGATGTCTCTGATTCCATGTGCACAATGGGAGACAGTCTCCACATCAACGTTGTTTGTGCATGGACTTTGATGTTGTGCGTGTGTGTGTCACAGACGTCCATGTCTGTCCTGCGGAGGCAACAGGGGCCACTACCTGCGGGAGTCATGTTTGTTTTTCTTACGTGTACATGATACGCCATGTCATGACAGTGTCCATGTGTCAAGACAGGGTCACTGGGAATCTCCCTGTCAATGAGCTGTGATGCCTGTGGCGCATCTGTCCAGACATGTCACTGTGGTGTGTGTGTGGAACGTGACAGCAGTAAATGGGTACTGTGACACAGCCTAATGGTTTCCCACAGCACAACCTGGAACCTGTTGTCAACACATGTTGAACTGAGATGTTAGATGATGTCCATGTAGGTGCCATATATGTCCATACAGAACGGCACACACATCAAGTACTTGTGTCTCGTAATGATGTATCATGTGAAATTGAGTATGGTGAATGGCACATATGTGGGGTGACTGACAATCTTTCTTTCTTCACCTATGCACTGCAGGGCACCAGCTGTCCATAGACCATTCCCTGACCTGGCAACGATGGTGGAACGTGACAGCATCCGACGGTACCGCTTCACCAGGCAGCTGATTGAGGATTTGGCAGTGCGCTTGGCCCCACATTTGCAACCTGGCCTGCCGTACCCTACAGCGCTGACCCCCAAGGTGAAGGTGATGGCAGCCCTACACTTCTTTGCCACTGGTACCTTTCACCACACTTTGGCGACTGCTGGTGGGATGTCACAGACTATGTTCAGCCGTGTGCTACGCGATGTTTTGGAGGCAATGTTGAGATGCCTGAACCAGTACATCTATTTCCCTACACGTCAACAACTCACTGACGTCAAGAGTGACTTCTATGCCCTGGGGAGGATGCCACATGTCATTGCCTCCATTGATGGGACACATGTGGCTTTGGAACCACCACAGGCACATGAGCAGGCATACAGGAATAGGAAACATTATCATTCGATCAATGCTCTGGTGGTATGTCTTGCAGATATGAGCATCTCACATGTGTGTGCCCGTTTCCCTGGTTCGGCACACGATGCCTACGTGATGAGGAGTAGTCGCATCCCGAGGATGATGTCACAGATGCAGAACCAGCGTGCCTGGCTTGTCGGTGTGTACTGACTTTGTACCATTGTGTGTGTTCTGCTATGTTGTATTCCGCCCTCTTTTCCAACTCTGCTAATGTGCAATTGTCAGTCTGTAGGTGACTCCGGATACCCCAACATGCCGTGGTTGCTGACACCCCTCAGGAACCCTGTGACACCAGCCCAGATGCGCTACAATGAGGCACATGGTCGGACCAGGAGAGTGATCGAGCGGACATTTGGTCTCCTGAAGAGCCGCTTCCGCTGCCTGGACAAGACTGGAGGGGCCCTCCCACATGCCCCAGCAAAGGTGTGCAAGATTGTCATCGTCTGCTACATGCTACACAACCTGGCAGTGCGGAAGGAGTTGCCTCTCATCCTGGATGACGATGATCAACATCCGCCACCTGTGGAGGATCCTGGCCTGGGCCACGATGCCAGTGATGATGATGATGATGATGGTGATGTCCGCACACAGCTCATCACCAACTTCTTCAGCTGAATGTGAGTATCCAGAGATGTCATGTCAATGATGTGTGTTTGCGTGATATGTGTTGGTGGTGCTCTGGTGCTGTTTGAGTGTGGCCATGTGCTACTTGACTGGAAGCGTGCAGCGATGTGTCCTTACAGGTAGTCTGTACTCCCCAACAGTGTTGACATGCTAACTTGGTTTTCTGTGAGTATCTTGTGACATGTATTGGCCATGAGTATTGCAGTTCTGCCCTGTTCTTCCGTGCTTTTGACTGTGTGTCATGTCTGTCCTTCACAGGGTACTTTCAGAGTTGTTTGGTGAACTGTGATCCCCCAACACCATGATTCAACTTCCAGGGTGGAAGCAGTCGTTTCCCTACAGGTGATGTGCCACACACCCCTGGACTTTATTTCTTCTACACTTGTTGACTGTGTGGCCACTGCCACGTAGGATTACCTTGCATCTGTAGTGGACACAACATGTTGCAAATGTGTAATAAACCTGTGCTTCACTTTGTGATGTGCGTTGTCTGTGGTCACACATCTGACTGACATGTGCTTACTGCACCTGTGGGCTAGTTAACACAGACTGTGAATAGGTGTGGTGTCTGTGCATTCCACTGTATTTCCTGGCAACATCAGTGTAGGCGATGAGTCTGATGGCCCTGGTGTATATGTGTTGTGTAGCCCTAGTAGTGTGTCTCCCTCATGTGTGTCACGTCGCCATGACTCACATGACGGTGTTGAACTTGCTGTAGCAGTTAGCATGCACAGTGTCATTTAGCAGATCACCATCTACATGACAAAAACCACGTTGAAATCACAACAGAGGCAAGTATGGTGTATTAGTGAGTTTATTTACATACATGTGTGAGGATAGTGCACAGGATGGTGGGTGCTGTACATTGGGATTGGAATCCAAAGTTCCCAGATGAGTTGGAAGGCTTGGTAGCAGAAATGCCCTGAGTAAAGTCCACAGTCATCTGATACATTGGGCCAACTTAAGCTCCCCATGTCATGTGGGAGAGTTGTGTTGCATTCGACAGGGAAAACAGTTTGCACACAAAGGAGAATTTCCAGAACAGGTGTTGGGTTCCTGGGGGATGTACATGGCCATCGGCCTCTCAGTTTTCCTTCCTCGGACGACACCTCTTCTACCGGGGGGGACCCTCACGTGCAGGCTGCTGTGGTGCAGAGGACTCTCCGCCAGAGTCCTCCTCCCTCCCTGTGGCAGTTGCAGTTGTTGCAGCACCAGATGTTGTGGGCACACAGGGAGGTGTGGCCATGTTGGTGCTAATCTGGCGGAGGCATGTCAATATGTCCCTATGCACCGCTGTCAGTTCTTCCAATGTGTCCCACTTGGACTCCATGCCAGACATGTGTGTCTCCACACGGGACATGTGTGTCTCCACACGGGACATGTGTGAGTCCAAGCGGGCATGATGGGCAGCCTGCTGCTGTTGAATGTCCTTGAGGATCCCCACTACCTGGCTGACCTCTCCGGTGCTATTCTGGTACGCCTCAGCAATGCGTGCCAGTTGTGGGTCATCATGCAGTCCAGGCCCCTCTGCAAACAGCGACCTATGTCTACCACCCCTCCCACCACCCCTGGTGACACGTGCGGGACCTTTGGTGGCACGCACAGGTGACCGTAGGCCCACTTGGGGGCTGTTATTGGGGTCGTTGTCCGTTGCTCCACGTTGGGCCGGGGTCCCTGTGCTGTTGTCATCGGTGGTCCTTGGTCTGTCCATGTTGGCAGGGGTGGTCTGTGTGTTGGCAGTTGTTGGAGGGGTGGGTGCAGGGGGTGCAGATGTTGGTCCTGCTGGTGCTGCATGATGATTCGCACTGGAGGGGCCAGGTAGGTCTTCGCCATCCGAGGAGTGCAGAGGCTGTTCCACACCAGTGATCTCAGTGTCCCCCGGAGCCTGGGACAGGGACTCCTCATCGTCTGCTGCTGTGTCCCCATCATCACCTGTTTTTGGAAGAGACACACAATGTATGTTATGTTTCTACGGGCATCAATGGTTCACACACCTGACAGTTGTGACTGTACCTCTGGATGCGGGCCTGTACATTGCATTGTCCTAAGTTGTCACAGTCAGAGGTTGATATTGGTGTAGCACATTGTCCTGCCAACCTGTAGCTTTTCTATGTGAATGTTGAGGTGTGTGCATGGCCAGCATTGGTGGTATTTGGTGGACATCCGGCCCTCCTTCTCCCCCCAGCCCAGTTATCCCACCATGGAATGTGCTTCCATTGCAGGGAGTGCAAGTTGGCTTTCAGGATGGCAGTCAGTGGTGTCCTGCTGTTGGTTGGTGCCCAGTTCCCAGCAGGGGCTTGTGCTCCCCACAGCAGTACCCAGTGTCAGCCATCTTGTCAGTTGTTTTCCACTCCCTGTGATGTGAGCATGGTTCAGAGTGGTGTTGATGGGCCAATTGTGAGTGTGACCAATATCTGTGACTACAACTCCCATCATGCTATGGCCTACACCCCCTTCCCAGCATGCCCATACTTCCTTGCTTTTGAGTGGAGTTCACAGTGTGTGAGTGTGACAGCAATGGCAAGATGGCTGACAGTGGTGTCCTGCTGTTTGTTGGTGCATAGGTCCCAGCAGGGCTTTGTGCTCCCCACAGTTGAGGCCAGTGAAAGACATCTTTGAAGTGGCTTTTCACTGGCTGTGAGGTGTGCATGCTTCAGTGTGAGCTTGCTGGGCCATGTGGGTGGGGGATGCTGAGCTGTGACTACCACTCCCATCATGCTATTGCCTACACCCCCCCTTCCCAGCATGCCCATACTTCCTTCCTTTTGACTCTGCTTCCCTGTGGGGTAGTGTGCCTGTGCTGACTGGATGGCTGACAGTGTTGTCCTGGTGTTTGTTTGGCTACAAGTCCCAAAAGTGTCCCTGTGCTTCACACAGCATAACCCAGTGTGGTTGTTCTTTGTGGGATATTTAATTAGAGTGTGAGGCAATGCATTCTCCCAGGTGAGTTGTGTGGATTTTGTGTTAAGGGTGTGTGTGAGAAAAGCTGCTGGTGACTATGATCAGAGCTGTCAGTCCTCCTTCCCACCCAGCCAGATATCCCACCATGGAACGTGCTTCCATTGCAGGGAGTGCAAGTTGGCTTTCAGGATGTCAGTCAGTGGTGTCCTGCTGTTGGTTGGTGCCCAGTTCCCAGCAGGGGCTTGTGCTCCCCACAGTAGTACCCAGTGTCAGCCATCTTGTCAGTTGTTTTCCACTCCCTGTGATGTGAGCATGGTTCAGAGTGGTGTTGATGGGCCAATTGTGAGGGTGACCAATATCTGTGACTACAACTCCCATCATGCTATTGCCTACACCCCCTTCCCAGCATGCCCATACTTCCTTCCTTTTGAGTGGAGTTCACAGTGTGTGAGTGTGACAGCAATGGCAAGATGGCTGACAGTGGTGTCCTGCTGTTTGTTGGTGCACAGGTCCCAGCAGGGCCTTGTGCTCCCCACAGCTGAGGCCAGTGTCAGACATCTTTGAAGTGGCTTTTCACTGGCTGTGAGGTGTGCATGCTTCAGTGTGAGCTTGCTGGGCCATGTGGGTGGGGGATGTTGAGCTGTGACTACCACTCCCATCATGTTATTGCCTACACCCCCTTCCCAGCATGCCCATACTTCCTTCCTTTTGACTCTGCTTCCCTGTGGGGTAGTGTGCCTGTGCTGACAGGATGGCTGACAGTGTTGTCCTGGCGTTTGTTTGGCTACAAGTCCCAAGAGTGTCCCTGTGCTTCACACAGCATAACCCAGTGTGGTTGTACTTTGTGGGATATTTAATTAGAGTGTGAGGCAATGCATTCTCCCAGGTGAGTTGTGTGGAGTTTGTGTTAAGGGGTGTGTGAGAAAAGCTGCTGGTGACTATGGTCAGAGCTGTCAGTCCTCCTTCCCACTCAGCCAGATATCCCACCATGGAACGTGCTTCCATTGCAGGGAGTGCAAGTTGGCTTTCAGGATGTCAGTCAGTGGTGTCCTGCTGTTGGTTGGTGCCCAGTTCCCAGCAGGGGCTTGTGCTCCCCACAGCAGTACCCAGTGTCAGCCATCTTGTCAGTTGTTTTCCACTCCCTGTGATGTGAGCATGGTTCAGAGTGGTGTTGATGGGCCAATTGTGAGGGTGACCAATATCTGTGACTACAACTCCCATCATGCTATGGCCTACACCCCCCTTCCCAGCATGCCCATACTTCCTTCCTTTTGAGTGGACTTCACAGTGTGTGAGTGTGACAGCAATGGCAAGATGGCTGACCGTGGTGTCCTGCTGTTGGTTGGTGCACAGTTCCGAGCAGGGCCTTGTGCTCCCCACAGCAGTACCCAGTGTCAGCTATCTTGTCAGTTGTTTTCCACTCCCTGTGATGTGAGCATGGTTCAGAGTGGTGTTGATGGGCCAATTGTGAGTGTGACCAATATCTGTGACTACAACTCCCATCATGCTATCAGCTACACTGACTTCACCAGCATACACCGAATTCCTTCCTTTGAGTGAGCCTCCCTGTGAGGTGGTGTTCTAGTGGTGGCAAAATGTCTAACTGTGTTTGTTGGTTGCATTTGTGCCACTGCCTTGCTGTATTTGTAGTTATGTTTGTACATATCTTGACACAGTTACATGTCACTATGAGATGGCTTGTATTGTGTTTATCTGACTGACAGACAAATCTTGGGGTGATTATCTTTTGATTGCTGTGTATTTGCTAAGGGTGCATGGTTTGACTATCCCCTTGACAGTGATGTGTGTGTATTGTCACACAATATTGTGTATATTTGTTGTGTACTCACCAGGCTCTGGGATGTTTGATAGTC
The DNA here is from genome assembly GCA_963921515.1 of Calotriton arnoldi. Lineage (NCBI taxonomy): Eukaryota > Metazoa > Chordata > Amphibia > Caudata > Salamandridae > Calotriton > Calotriton arnoldi. The sequence continues at coordinate 83,493 of CAWUFW010017312.1, read as the reverse complement.
CATATACGCTCACTGGTGGTAGGATGGCCCGAACCTTCTCCTCCCAGGGCCTGAGGTATAGTGGTTTGGCAGGAGGGCCACTGCTGGTGTGCTGACTCACGATGTAATCCTTCTTTAGTAGGTCCCTGACCCTCCTGCGCACATCATACCACCTGTTCTGGATGTCTTCCTTTGTGCGCAAACATGGTGATTGTGCGTTGACCCTGTCGACGATCCTCTGCCACATCTTGGTTTTCTGCGACATGGGGGTCTGTTGTACCAATGTAAGGAACAACTGTGGCTCTACCCTGAGGATCTCATCTACCAGGACTTCCAATTCACTGTCTAGGAACTTTGGATTCCTCTTTAGGGGCATGGTGATGGGTGGTGGTGGGGATTGATGTGTGTGTGTGTGCAGGTGAGGGTGTGTGAGTGTAGGTTTTGCTGGGTGTATGTGAGGGTGCTATTTGTTGAGGTGCTAATGGTGTGTGGCTTGTGTGATGAATGAGCTGTGAGTGTGTCTGTGGTTGCTGTGTGATGGTGTTCTGTGCTGGCAGGTGTGTCGAATTTGCAAAGGATCATGGTAGGGATTTGTGGCCTTTATATAGGTGGAGTTGGGGGTGTGTCCTTGTTCCATGTTTTTTTCCCTGTATTTATTGACTTTGTCATTGCTTGTTTGGCCCTTTTTTTGTTTTTTTCCTTAGTATTTTTGTGCATGTAGGAGACGTTCTTCTGACCGAGTAGGACGCTGCAGTTGTCTCATGCGAGCTTCTCCGAGTCGTCCACGCTGTGTTTCTGCAGGGTTTCTTGTGCGGCGTACGTGTCGGTCGCCGAGTATTGGCTTTCTTCGGCTGGCTTTTGTATGCGTGTCGGTCGTCAGGCTTGCGCTCCGTGCGACTCGGTCTGTTTTTCCACGCATTGCATCGTACTGCGCGGGTCGGAGTTCGCGGGTACGTTTCGTTCGGGTTGATTCCTGGTGCGTGTCGGTCGGTTCTATTTGCGTGGTTTCCCGGCCGGATAGCTTGTTTCCGTCCGGTTCGGTCGTTCGGCTTGAGTTCCGTACGAGTCGGTCGTGATTCACATGCATTTCATCGTACTTCCCAGGTCGGGCAACGCCGGTACGTGTCGGTCGGACTATATTCCCGTACCGAGTCGGTCGGTATGTTTTCCGGCCCGAATCGGAATCGGCCCCTAAGTGGTTAAGGCAGGGAAATGCCAACTTTCTAAAACTATCTAACAACGAAGGGTTTGGCTCTAATCAGTAAGGCTGAGCCTCATATCAAAATACCAATAAACTTGCCTATACTGATATTTTCTTTAAGAAATCCAATGGGTTCAAGGAATCTACTCAATGTAACCCGATTCCATTTTTATCAAAAATAATTTTTATTCAATTTCATGAAAAAATTAGCATTTATCATTCATTAAAATGCAATTATCTTATTTCCAAATCATACGCAAAACACCACAAACCGAAAATAGGACCCAAAATACATTGAATGAATTAGGGTCTATGACACATATCATAAATGACAACATCAATATAGACAACTCATACACATGACTGGGACAAAACATGTAATATGTGACAAACAACCTTTGCTCAAATAGGGTAACACTTGGGGGGTCATTACGATGACTGGTGGATCGCCACCACCCATATGGCGGTGGCGATCCACCCGCCATTCCCCTCCGCCCGCATGCCATTTCCCCCGCCACATTACGATGGCGGGAGGGAGCCCGGCGGACGGAAAGAGCGTCCGCCGGTTTTCCGCCGGTCCAACAGGGGACCGGGCGGAAAAGGGCAATAATATGGTGGCGGTGTCTGCAAGACACCGCCATCCATATTAGGATGTTGGCGGAGAGCAGCATTTCCATGGCGGCAATGCCGCCATGGAAAGGCATACGGTCTTCGCAGTTGGGGGCCTGTAGCGGGCCCCCAGGATGTTGGGGGGGTGGTGGGTGCACATAGGGGTACCTATGGTACCCCGCTGCATTGGCATGGACAATGTGGCAGGCACCGCACGGTGCCTGTCACCTTGTGCAAGCCAATGCACGATGTGCATTTCCAGCATTGTGGCGGGCGATGCTGTGAACTCCGCCCGCCACAATGCTGGGAATAGGGGATGCCACCACCACCGTGGCGGTGGCATCCTAATACTCGCGGCGGGACCGCCGCTCTTATGGCGGACGGTCCCATTCACCGCTACCGTGGCGGGCGGACTTTGTCCGCCCGTCATCGTAATGTGCCCCTTGGTTTAGACCCTTTTTCCTCACAATCGAGCAAATACAAACAGTGTGAATTTTTTTTCAAAAACCCAATTTCTGCGCTGGGCCTAACATTGCACTGAATTTACACAGTTGTTCAACCAGGCAGAAAAACATTCCTTTAGACACACATGTTTGAAAACAACAAGGTCAACGCGTTTCGAACCCCCCGTTTACTGGCTGGGGGTTCTCTTCAGGACCAAACACTATTACAGGCAATTGCTACGACCGCGATGGACTCCGGTGATTGAAAGAAGGGACGCTATGCTGCTAGCCAAATCCACAGAAAAAGATTTCCATTAAAATTGAAGATAGCGTCTCACGTATACAAGATGCTGTTACAAGATGCGCCCATTTAAACATCACTAACCATCAACACAGACATGATTTTTCCATCTGAACACTGAAACTGAGAACCCCCAGCCAGTAAACGTGGGGTTCGAAACGCGTCGACCTTGTTGTTTTCAAGGAATGTTTTTCTGCCTGGTTGAACAACTGTGTAAATTCAGTGCAATGTTAGGCCCAGCGCAGAAATTGGGTTTTTGAAAAAAAAATCACACTGTTTGTATTTGCTCGATTGTGAGGAAAAAGGGTCTAAACCAAGTGTTACCCTATTTGAGCAAAGGTTGTTTGTCATATGTTATATGTTTTGTCCCAGTCATGTGTATGAGTTGTCTATATTGATGTTGTCATTTATGATATGGGTCATAGACCCTAATTCATTCAATGTATTTTGGGTCCTATTTTTGGTTTGTGGTGTTTTGCGCATGATTTGGAAATAAGATAATTGCATTTTAATGAATGATAAATGCTAATTTTTTCATGAAATTGAATAAAAATTATTTTTGATAAAAATGGAATCGGGTTACATTGAGTAGATTCCTTGTACCCATTGGATTTTTTCTTAAAGAAAATATCAGTATAGGCAAGTTTATTCTTATTTTGAACTTTCTAAAACTGGCATTTTCAAAACTGTAATTTAAAATCCGACTTCATCATAAGTTCGAGTTTTTTCTTACAATTCAAAAGACACCAAACATGAACTGGCCACCTGCTCTCAACTGGGAATTACAGCTTATTAAATGTGATACGGTAACTCCAATGTTATCCTATGGTTGAGGCAGGCCTTGCAGTAGAGTAAAACAAACGTAAGTGTTTTTTCACTACCAGGACATGTAAAGCTTAAATTTCCATGTCCTACTTTTTAAATACACTGCATCCTGCCCTCTGGCTGTCCAGGACCTACCCTAGGCTTAACTTAAGTACTTTAAAAAGGAAGGTCTGGACCTCAGCATGGCAGTTTACAACTGCACACAAAGGCTGCAATGGCAGACCTGACACATGTTGAAAGGGCTACTTAAGTGGGTGGCACAATGAGTGCTTCAGGCCCTCTAGCAGTATTTAATTTACAGGCTCTGGGCACATTTAGTGCCACTTTACTAGGTACTTACAAGTGAATTAACTATGCCAATTTGAAATAAGCCAATGTTACCATGTTCTAAGGAGAGAGCACATGCACTTTAGCACTGTTTAGCAGTGGTAAGTGTGTAGAGTCCTAAGGCCCACAAAAATAAGATTACAAAAATAAATGAAGAAGGAAGGCAAAATGTTTGGGGAAAGACCACTATAAGGCTGTCAGGTCTAACAGTGCCTGATTGTCTTGAAGCCATAGTAATAACAGGAGTAACCCAAACAACCTCCCAGAACGTGGGGCAGTATAACTAGTAAAAATAAATAGTGGTTCCTTGGGGTATAAGTATTTTCAATAGAACTAATATATAAAATAATAGAAAATGAATTTCATTCAACTAATCATAGGCCATACGAAAAATCACAAAGCAACAAGAAAACAGTGAATGTTGTTCCTCATTTTATCTTCACACGAAAGGAAAAAAAGTTGAAAGTGTTGAGTGGTCAAGTGATCAAACAGGAATGAAAATGCCATAGAAGTTCAATTATAATGGTAGAGGATTAATTTATTGTAACACAAATATCGAGAAAATGTAATTGGTCCAATTGATGTCTGTGCTGATGGCTTTTCGACCAATGTTTCCTTAATGGGTCATCAACAGAGCAATAGCTTAGGGAGCATAAAATAAAGGTCTGTGAACAAAGGATAAAGAAATGTTCATTTAGGATATAATAAAAGGGTTAGAAAGTATGGTTATGTGAATAGATAAGAAATGACTTAGACACTATGACCAAGGTGTCTGAATTGGCCTGAAAAAATCAGGAAGTGAGAACAATAAATGAAATTCCAAAATAAAACTTAGTTCAGATAGTTTGTTAACAATGATAAAAAAATGGCATGAGTAAATATATAGTTTCAAATTGGCAAACACACCTTTACTCAAGGGCCCACTGGGCACAAAGTACTCAAGAAGTGAGCTATTCAATCACGGAGAGGTAACTAACTTGGTTAAATCCAGATACGAAGGGTAGTGAATATCTCATGACATCAAAGACCCAAATGAATCTGGAAAAGTCAAAATTGCATAATGATTATTTCATTACATTCTCTAGTCAATAGCGAAGTCATTAATGTGAATGAATTTTCACTCCAGAAGTTAGCTGGATCAAAGAAGCAGCAGGTTCTCCCTTCACTGCCTTTCATGTCAAGATTTAACAGGGTTAATCATCTCTCCATGATCGAATAACCAAATTGCCACACACTGAATTGTTTGGGCTTTTCTTTTGGGTTGACCTTGGTTATTTGGGGTGGATGCTGCAAAGGGACATAGGGATGGCAAAGTGGTTGATCAAGTCCAGTAGAAAGGGTGTTTTTTTTTTATTGTTGGTGATATTGAGAAAAGATTGAAGGTGTGGTCTTTATAGTGTGTGTTTGAGTGATGTTGTGCTGTACTATGTTGTGTGCATTGATGAACCTGAGAAGGGTGTCTCTTGTTGTTTTGAGCTTGTGTTGTCTGGCAGGTTGATGTGGGTGTGTTAGATGAATGAGGTAGCAGAAAATCATAGAGTTCATCAATGAGGTTCTTTTTCTGTCCAGGAGGCCTGCAGATGAGATGGAACGTAGTGATCTGAGTTGCAGAGAGTGGGAAGTGACATGTCAGGTGCCCAATGGAGTTGATTGACATTTGATTGCCTAGGGTGTCTGACTAGAAGGAATTATGAATGATAGCAAGTCTTATGTGTGAGGTCCACACAATGGATGTTGTAGCCTCTTGGAAGAAGGTCTAGGATGTTCGAGGGTGTGGGGGAGGGCAATCTTTTTGTCATAAAAAGGACATCAAGCTTGTGATATATGATGAGGTCTGCGATGTTTTCTGCATGGAGTATTATAAGGTGTGTGTTAATGAGCATGAGTTGAAATGTGCATTCTGTAATTTGAGGGTGCCTGGTAGTTAGCAGGAAATGTATATGATTGGGTCTATTTGTTTATGCATTGTCAGGATGCTGTGTGAGTGTTTGTGTGGTCTAGGTCTTTGTGTGATAGTGTGGGTTAGTGATTTGGGGTGCTGGGTATGACACATAAATGTATCTTGTCTTGTAGGTTTTAGTGGAATAGGGGTTCTGGCCCAAGGCCCTTCCGTACCCTAACAGGCCTAAACAGACAATTCCCTTCTTTTAGCATACACTTTGCTAGAGATGCCTGGGCTTTAGGATGCTGTGAGGAGTTAGCTGAAGTAAGTAGAAGGCCGGAAGTGATGTCACATTGAATACAGATGGGTACTTGGAAATCAGTGTTGTCAAAGTTATTTTTAAATTTAAGTGGGTAGCATTTTAATCACCTTTTTTGTGATAGTGGAATATGCAAAGAGAATTCCTCATAAAGATATTTCTTTAAAGTGCTGTCCTTTGCTACCTCCTACATTTACCATCATGTGCTTGAATCCGGACTGGGTATATACCAAATATGTTGTTTTTGACATAAACTGCTGTAGGAGAATGTTGCTACTGGTACCCTTGCAGAGAGATCAAACAAAATGAAGATTGATATACTGGCTATGCAACTGACATTGTTGGCTAACAAGATGGTTTCTGCAGTTGGTACAAAGCAGTCAAAATATATACAATTTCTTCACCAATTGTGTACCTTAAGAATATGACATTTGTCATCATTGGTCTCATTCACGACCTTTCCCTCTTTCCACGCCTTGTACAAAAAGAAAATCAACAATTGTACATAAAGATAACTTCCTGGTTTGTAGTATGGTTCCTACCAATAAAGTAGGACTGTGCATCTGCACAACATAAACATCAAATATGGAGACTGAGTCCACTCACATAATCAGAGTATGTTGGGTCAATTCCTGGCTAGATCACAGTGCGCCATATGTACCCTGAACCTTACAGGATACCGGATGGTGTCTGCAACCTCTGAACATGACTACTCTATTTCCCTCAAGGAAATTGTGGAAACAGATCTACCCTTTTGTTATTACTTAGGCATGCCCAAAGGGAGACACAAGAAATACACTAATTAGAATTTCAAACATTTATTGAAGCAATTGTACTCTTGTGTAAAAACATGAGCTGCTATTATTAGAAGGAGTAAAACAGCATTGTTACCAGCATTACAAGACTGGTGAAAAAGAAAAACAGTTCAACCATTATGACAGCTATAGTGATTATATGAATATACTAATATATATCATAATTATACTCCTACCTAATCCTACCTAAACTATAGAGAGCAATGTGAGAATGCGTTCTGCCAGATCGCTTGGGGCAACCAAACTCTGCATACCTGTGTGAGATGTATCTGAAACCAGACTGGTGTAGAACAGGCCGCCAGTCTTTGCAGGACCAAGATTGTAGTCAGCAGGGCCAGACCTCAGTCACAGGTGAACATTCCAACATAATCTATAGAGGTGCTCCTATGAGGAACTAAACTCAGAGGCCATTTATATAATCATAGCCTGGTTCCATTCGCACTTCTGTCAATTCAGAGCTGTCTCCAAATGGACGTTTAACCGCTTAGCTGCTTCGAACGTTCCGCGCCAGTGCGGAACGTTCTATTAAGCAAGCGGGGCCGCGTCGACCAACGGACGTGCGCAGCACTACCGAGGTAGTGCTCGCGACGGCCGTTGGCCGACGCACGCAGCGAAAGGGATAATAAGCCAGGGCAACATGCTAAGTGTTCTTTAGTCTTGGACAGACTTTACAAGCGTCATGATAAAATGCTTATGAAAAAATTTGCTTGCAAGCTGTACACTTTCTGAGTATGTTATCATGTATGTGCAAAGTATGCAAAACGTCACTGTCTAAAAAGATGTCAAGTTTAAATGTGTATTTGTAAAACTGAAGCTTTTGTGCACGGGCCCAGTTGAACCCTACAACAGGTTGTTACCTGAAAACCCATATTTTTTACTCCACTATCTTCCAAAATGTTTCTGCAATGATTTCTCAAAATAGTTGAGTAATACCAGAGGCAAGGGTCTTTCTTTGTCACCCTCACCTTATCCATGGAAGTGAAAACTTGTATTAGCAGTATGGAGTCTACCAACTTCATAGCAGATCCATTGCCCACTTCTTTGGTGAAAGCATGCAAATTGATTTGGTAAAATTGCATTCTATAGTGCCTTTAGTGTACTTGTATAGCTCAGCTATTGAAGAAGTCTATGTTCAATCAAACACTCACACGAGCTTCCTTAACAATGCTAGTGCCCCATTACCTGATAAGATTTTGGTACAAGATGATAACATGTTAACTCCCTATGCGCACAGAAGATAAATATATGTTTGGAGACAAGCAATCACATTTCAGGCCAGGCTGGGGGGAAAAAACTGTTCTCCTGGATGTGCTTGAACAGTTGTTACAACAGGTGGAGAAAGGCTCAGTGGCTCTTTTTGCTGCTGGATGGACACGTGTAACACCTTTGATACCACTAATCACACTAGTTTCCTAAAATAGCTACTTGAGGTGGTGGGGGTAGCAAATGGCTAAAAAAGGTGGTTCATACCAGACCTTTCCAATAGGATTGCTCATGTCCCTTGTTGGAATTAGCCTGCCCTCTGTTCTGTCATGGCTTGAAGAGTCCCTCATGGCGCCCAACTTTCTTCAGTTTTATTTAACATTTATACACAGATGTTACATGACTGGATCAGAGTAGGAGTTTTCAAACCAATACGTATGCTACAAAAATACTCATACCTACCTCAGGATCTATGAGTCAGAACAACAGAGAGCTAAAGAGTTGGAATGACACTAAAATGGACTAGATGGATAATAACTGGCTAGATATCAATAATGATAAATCCTAGCTAATACTGGAAGGCTAATAGTAGGGCATTGCTTGTCTGGACTTCTCATATGACCATCAGTAATTATGTGATACTTATTTGCAGGAACCGAGCGCAAAGGTAGAAATCTTCACCGGGCAAAGGCACAAAAAATATCTGACTGACAAGTGACCTCCTGCTCGCAACTTTCCCGCCAAAAGTCAGTGACTTGACTGAGACCTCGTCCAGTGGCTATCTGATGACATGAAGCGTTATTCAGCTACAGCCTGCTGTCTTATTCTGCTGAGGATTTTTGACTTGCATTCCAGAGACTAAGGGGCCTATTAGGATGACGGGTGGACTTTCGTCCACCCGCCACCCTAGCGGTGCTGAGACCGGCCGCCAGTGGTGCGGCGGTCCCGCACAGGCGATTAGGATGCCACCGCCACCGTGGCGGTGGCATCCTCCATTCCCAGCATTGTGGCGGGTGGTGTGCCCAGCACCGCCCGCCACAATGCTGGGAATGCACTGTGTGCATCGTCATGCACAAGGTGACAGGCACCGCAAGGTGCCTGCCACCATGTCCATGACAATGCAGGGGGGTACCATAGGTACCCCCCATGTGCACCCCCCCAACATCTTGGGGGCCCTCAACGGGCCCCTGAAAGTGGAATCCGCCTAGCTTTCCATGGCGGAGTCACCGCCATGGAAAGCCCTGCACCGCCGACCATCGTAATATGGATGGTGGTGCCTGCAAGGCACCGCCACCATATTGCAGGCCTTTTCCGCCCGGTAGGCAATCGGGCGGATTGCCTACCAGCGGAAAACAGGCGGACGGTCTTTCCGTCCGCCTGGGTCCCCACGCCATCGTAATATGGCGGTGGGGAAATGTGAAGCGGGCGGTGTAAAATAGCGGGCGGATCGCCACCGCCATACGGGCGGTGGCGATCCGCCCGCTATCCTAATGACCCCCTAAATTTGAACTTTTCATGAATCTGATTTCTGTATTTGACCCACTCTTCATCTTGGTAGGCCTTAACTTTTGACCCTGTCCCAGTCTAGAATGAAGAGATAACCACAGCTGGTGCTTAACACTTTGTGACTCTATTTTAAACGTTAAACTTTAAAAATTGTTATCTCCGGTTCCATGGATTGGGTTTTTGTTGTTTTGGTGCACTTTGTTTATTATAATTTACTCTATTTTTCTAAATTGGTTTGGGGCTTTTCTTGCGTTGTGTTTTCAGTTTATTACTGTTTGAGTACTGCATAAATACTTTGCATTTTGCCTCTAAATCAAGCCTGACTGCTTTTGTGCCAAGCTACCAGAAGGTTAAGTACAGGTTTAATTAGTGACTTTAGTTGTTCACCCTGACAAGGATTGTGATTGTTATTTGAGGCGGGTTCTCACCCCTCAAATATTACTGTCATTTTTACATCCTCGTGCTAAGCTTAACTGGACTTAGGTGCCTAGGTCCCAGTCCACTGTAAAAAAATCATGTCCACAGTTCACCTAGTTGGATTTCAATCTCTTTTGTGTATGACATTGGCATTTAACTGAAGGACACATTCATAAAGAAAACTAAGCCCAGGAAATATTTGCCAATTCAAAAACAGAAGCGCAAATAACTTGCTCTACTTTCCTCTACCTCCTAACCTTACTGCAGGAACCCAAAAAGCAAATTTACGAGGTAAATTTCTCTCGAATGCGTTTGCAAGAGCATTGGAGGCAACCTCTCTGTTAACTTGTTTCTAAGGGGCTGATTACGATAGCGGGTGGACTTTGTCCACCCGCCACCGTAGCGGTGATTGGGACCGCCTGCCAGACATGCGGCAGTCCCACCACTGCAATTAGGGTGCGACCGCCATACTGGCGAGCGCATCCTGGGCCTTTAACATTGCGGGCGGTGCTGCTGGCTGCAGCACCGTCCGCAATGTGAAAGGTGCTTGCACCGCATTTCCCTGCACCACGTGGTAGGCACCACGCGGTGCCTGCCACTTGGTGCATGGAAATGCAGGGGGGTACCCCCCAGTGCAGCGACACCCCCACCCCCCCCACATGGGGGGCCCGCAACGGGCCCTCAAACCCAATCCCCGCCAGCCTTTCCATGGCGGCATTGCCGCCATGGAAAGGCCTTCTAAAACCCACATCCTAATATGGCGGACGGTGCCTGCTAGGCACCGCCACCATATTAGTGGCCCTGCTCCGCCCGCCAGGCAATCGGTGCGATTGCCACCGGCGGAAAAGCGGCGGACGAACTTTGCGTCCGCCGCGAGACCCACCGCCATCCTAATATGGTGGTGGGTAATTCTCAATTTGATGGCGGAACGATCGCCACGGCGGTGGCGATCGTTCCACCATCATAATGAGCCCCTAAGTTTCACCTATTTTGACAGTGGAATATAAGAAAAGTCAGAAATACACAGGAGAAAGTGGCTTGTTAAAATGTTCAAACGCAAATATTTATTTTCTTATGGTATTTAGCACTTGTGTTAAATACAATGGCATAAACTGTCATCTGTATCCTGTGATGCCATGTATACATAGAATTATACATTTCCAATCATTTGATCTTGTGCACCTTCAAACATTTGAAAACCCTCTAATCGTCTGCAAACATGCTCATGCTACAATCAGAATCTCACGCAAACACCACAAACAGAGCTTCACACTAAAGCACTACTTGCTACAAACACGAAACCGGACATATGCCCTTTGTTACTGCTTATTTCTTTATCTTACGCCTACTTAATATTTTACTTTTATTTCTGCTTAATTTTACACTGTTCTGCTGCAAAAGAAGGAAGATTATCAAGAAGGGGTGCTAGTTAGCTAGATATGAAGAGACTTGCAGTGAATAATCTTGGACAGACAGTCTAAAACAGCATGTTTTTAAAAACAGTAGGAAACAATTTAAGACCACTTCATTGTTGTTTAGCTAGCAATTCACGATTAATGGTTAGGAAAATGTAAAACGCCTTTGTTTTTTTAACGCTACTGCCATTATTTCTAGGGTTCTTATTTCAAAACTTGAACAGTTAGCCTACTTGGAGTTTGATGGTTTATTTAAAAAGTGTTTGTTTTCCCATGGGTGCAGCACTTGAAGCGCGGGATTAACTGTACTAGAAATTGTCCTGAATGGTTCATAAATTAGGTGCACCACATCCAGAAACAACTAATGGTTTCTCATATGGCCTGCCAAAAATCTTCTAGTTTAACCAGAAAGGTCTATTACTAATGGACAATAGACTTGCTAGCACATACATTTAGGGGCACATGCATCAAGTTTTTTCTGGTCACAAACGGGCCAATTCGCAGAATCGGCCCATTTGCGAATGGAAAAAGGCCTTTTCTGATGCATGTACCTTTTTCCATTCGCAATTTAGGTAATCGCAATTTTTTGCGATTACCTAAATTGCGAATGCATTTAGGGAATCGCAATTTGCGAATCCCTATTTCCCAATGTATGTAGCCTTTCCTAAATGCGAACTGTGCATTTAGGAAACGCTAATTACCATCAACTTCAAGTTGATGGTAATTTGTGCATGCTTTGAAAAATGCACAAAAATGCATTTTTCGAAGTGCCATGAAGCGCACACATGCCCTTAATTTGCAAATGCATTACCATTCATTCCTATGGGCATATAGGCCCATAGGAATGAATGGAGTCACATTAGCTAACAGTGATTCGCAATTTCTGAATTGCTATTAGCTAATGTTAAGGAATCACAAATAATATTGCGATTCCTACATGCATAGGCAAAATCGCTATTTGGTAATCGCAAATGTGAAGTTTGATGCATGTGCCCCTTAATTCTTTCCTTCCTTTGCAGACTACAAACTAGGGGGTCTATTATGATGGCGGTCGGATGTCCACCGCCGGGCCAGCGGTGCTGCCCGCCGTACCGGAGGTGGACATCCGCCCGCCATCAAAACCAAGAAAACCGCCGGTCATAATTCGACCGGCGGTGATGTCGCGGTACATGCGGGCTGTCTTTTCCCGCTACCTTGGCGGTCGGGGAGGTTTCCCGACTGCCATCGTAATATGCCCCTAGGTTACCAACTAGTGTAAATGATGATTGTGGTTTCTGATCTGAAGCAACACACACACATTTCAAGGTCTCTGAACAGCCCTACGAAGACACAGGCTTTTAACTTCATAGGAGAGTGCCATAATACTATAGAAGGTTTATATAGTAAGACACATTCTAAACATATCTATGTGTCAGAGCATTTCTTGATAGAAGTGCTATATATTCGTCAATGCAGGATTAACTTTTGTTTATAGAAGAATATTAACAGTTCGATACACTGTTGTGGAGGGGGCACAGTCATGCTGGGTCAGGAATTTCTGTATTTGTACGTTATCCCCCCTCTGTACTTTACAATCACTTGTGTTTTAATGGTTGTAGTCTGGAATATCGAGTAGAAAATATTGTGTTAGCTAAATATTGTGCCCAAAAACTGAGGGCCAAAATATTGAAAGGTAAGTGCATGTGGGGATGCAGAGATTTACTATTCTTAACTCCACATCCATGTACTTTGAAGATGTATATATAGCATCAAGGAACATGGATGCTGCTTTAGGTATAGAAAATCAAATATTTACCTGTCGATACTTTGGTCCTCGATATTTTGGCTATGCAATTTAAGGGTAACGGTACAAGTGTAGTACAAGGTGCAAGTGTGCAAAGTTTGTAAAGATTTATGGGCCAGATGTACAACCATTCCTTTTTGCTTGTACAAATTGCAATTTTTTGTGACTCTCAATTTGTGAGTCACAAAACGGAATGTACTAATGTGTCTCAGACATATTTAGCGATTCCCAATGGGGTCGCAAATGACTTGCCTCATCATTTTTCATGAGGTAGATCGCAATTTGCGACCTATTGGGAATGAGCTACAATCACAGGTATGGTGGCCTGCTGGGAACAGCAGACCATCATGTCTGTGTTTGCTTTTCAAATAAAGAAACGGTGGCGGTAACTGCAATTGTTTTGCAACCGCATTTGCAGTTGCAAAACAATCGCACATCCCCCTGCGACTCGCTATTAGGAAGGGATGACCTTGGCACGCCCCTCCTAATAGTGGCTCACAAACCATATTTTGCGAGTCGGTAATAGGTTATTGACTCGCAAAATAGGGTGAATATCGACACAAGAATATCAATGGTGTAAAATATCGAGGTACATTTTTTCGTTGTTAAAAATAGCGATTTTGTGTATTTTAGAAATATCGATTTTGAAAATATCGATGTAAAAAATATTGTTGTACATAATATCGACTATTTGTATTTTTTTGTTTTTGTTCAATGTTTTAATTCTGTTTTTAATATTTTAGTAGTACTTATTTTATATCTATAAATGTATTTTTTAATGTTAAAATGTCTGTATTTTCACTTATTTTTAGGAGCGGGGTGTTGGGTTTAAGGGGATAAGGGTGGGGAGTAATTTAAAAATATTTATTCAAAGTATTAATTATTTTTTAATTTTATGTAGAATTTTAGGAGCGGGATGTTGGTTTTATAGGGGATAAGGGTGGGGAGTAATTTAAAAATATTTTTTTAAATATTTTTCTAATTTCAAAAAATATATTAATGAAAATTTAAAAAATCTTACATAAAAAATGAAAATAATTAAATTAAAAAATATGTTGAAGGTTTTTTTCGAAGTGTAAATATGTTCATGTGAATAATGTATAAATTTATAAAAATATTTGTAAAATTTTAAAAATTATTTAAATAAATATGTCACTAAAATGATATGTTTATTTTTATGTATATATTATTTTTTATTGTATTCATTTTACAAATGTTTAAAATATGAATACATATTTTTAATTTTAAAAATTTGAAAAAATTGGGAAATTTACATTTTTTTAAAAAAATCAAGGGAAATTTAGAATTAAAAATTTTAATTTATTTAATTTTTGTAAGAAAAGAAAAACCCAAATTGTATTTACAATTTTTAATTTTTTTTAAATATTGTAATTTATAATATGTAGTTTTGTTTCAATTTTGTGGGGTTTTTAAAATGTTTTTAGCAATTTTTTGGAAATGTTTACGTTAAATATTAAAAATGAAAGTTTTTTTGTACATTTTTATAAATGTATGTTTTTTTCACAGTTTTGTAATTTTTTAATTTTTATATGTTTAAAACTTTTACATTATTTAGCATTTTCCCTTAGTTTATTTGTTTTGGAGTTTGAATAGTAATTTATTTTAGTTTATTATCCAGTACTTTCCCTGAGTTTAGTTGGTTTGGAGTTGGACTAGTAATTTTGTATGGTATATCTTCCAGCACTTGCCCTGAGTTTAGTTGGTTTGGAGTTGGAATAGTACTTTGTTATGGTTTATTATCTAGAACTTTTCCTGAGTTTAGTTGGTTTGGAGTTGGAATAGTAATTATTTATCGTTTATTATCTAGCACTTTCCCTGAGTTTAGTTGGTTTTGGAGTTGGAATAGTAATTTTTTATGGTTTATTATCCAGTGCTTTCCCTGAGTTTAGTTGGTTTTGGAGATGGAATAGTAATTTATTTATGGTTTATTATCCAGCACTTTCCCTGAGTTTAGTTGGTTTGGAGTTGGAATAGTAAGTTTTTTATGGTTTATTATCCAGCACTTTCCATGAGTTTAGTTGGTTTTGGAGTTGGAACAGTAATTTTTTATGGTTTATTATCCAGCACTTTCCCTGAGTTAGGTTGGTTTGGAGTTGGAATTGTAATTTTTTATGTTTTATTATATAGTATTATCTTAGATTTTATTTGTGAATTAAAAATAAAAAGGAGTTTTTATTGTTAACATTTTTATTCATAAAACAATGTATTTATTTTACTTGTTCACAATTAATTTGTTTTTCTTCAGTGTTATGATACAATTTTAGAAAATATTGAAAAACAAGATTAATAAATGATGTTATTCAGAATATATTATAAAGTATAAAACATTTTAACATATATTTTTAATGTCCATTTACAACATTACAAATATATGTTTAAATACATATTTTTTTAAACAGTCTGGAGAAATGGTACATTTTTATTCAAGCATAGTCATTTAGTAGTAAAAGAAGTATATTTTCAGTACTTTCATTATGGACTTTTCGATTTTTGTTATTTATCATTTATTTTAAAGCAAAGTAAACATTGTAATACATTTGTTTTTACATGTTTTTAATGCATTTTAGATCATTTTATTTTTGTCATAAAATTATATATGTATTTTACACTGTTATAGTTGGTGCATTTTGTTTTTGTTATTTAGTTTATTAAATATTATTATTTTTATAAAGTAATATTTAATATTTAAATAATTTACACATTTTTGTATCATATTATTTTTAGTTAAACATTGTTATATTGTTTGCACATTCACAATGCTTTTCTTGTAATTTTATATTTTTAAAGTAAGTACATCAAATATATATATATGTTAATATATATTACATATTATATTTTATGTTTTGTGTTAATATAGGGGCCCATTACGATACCCGGCGTAAAAGAATCCGCCAGGCATGGAAGCGGCAAAAATCCGCCCGCACACACCGTCTGAACACCGACCACGCCATTACGATTACACAAACCGAAAACCGCCATCGGCGGAAAACCACACAAGATACCGCCCGCCATCGTCCGAGTCGGAGTCAAACCGCCCGCCACGGACGGAAACACGCACGACAACACAAAACCGCCCGCCCTCACGGCCGACACACCGCACGTGAGATTACGATCGCACCGCCATGAGCGCGGGAAAACTACAAATATACCGTCCGCCTGCGCAAACAACGCCGATGAGAATCGACACGGCAGAAGCCATGGCGCCCACGTCCCTGCACAGAAACCATCCGCTGACAAAAACAATCGCACACAACATGGCCAACAAGTCCACACAGCAAGGCACGCACAAATACACAAGCACAGTACACATCCCGAAAACACCCCCTGGACAAACAAAAACTACAAAGGCCAGAACCCCAGACACAACACACCTGAAAACAACAGACCATGAGGACACACCCACATAGGTAAGTACAAAAGCAGCACTCCCACAGACCACAACCCCTTGCAACATTGCAAACTAGAGAGGAGAGGAGAGGACACAGTGACACAGCAAGGACAGCAGCACACCACAGAAACGCACACATCACAACCACCACCACCACCACCACCAAACACCGGCACCACAAACCCCTGCACATTACACAACACACACCGCACCAGCACCACAAACACCATGGCACCACAAAGAATGCCCAAGTTCACGCCCATTGAGCTGACGGTCATGGTCGACGAGATCATCAAGGTGCACCCACAAATCTATGGGAACATGGTCCAGCACACACCACTAGCCACCAGAAACAGAATGTGGAACCGGATCGTAGACCAGGTCAATGCAGTCGGGACCCTGCCCAGGAACAGAGTCGAAATAAACAAACGGTGGAATGACGTCAAGAGCCTGGTCAAGAAGAAGGAGACCAAGAACAGAGAGCTGGCAGCCGTCACTGGCGGAGGGAATCCCGCGCTCTTCAAGACCTTCAAAGCGTGGGAGGAGAAGGTGCGAGTCATCATACATCCCGAGATCCTCGCCGGATTAGCAGGGGGAGTGGAGGCTGGTAAGTACAAACTAATGTATACCAGCACACCGCTATGTACTCACATGCACTACCACCATGCCACAGCTCCCAGGGACAAACACCCCCATATCCAGCACACAATACACAACACATCACACACACATACAACAGACACCACCACACACAGCCCAAACAGAACAACTGTAAGATGCGTGGGGACATGTGTACACTCAGCCAGCCACGTAACCACCAACAGGTCCCCAAATATGCCAGAAGCGCCACAACGAGCACCCACCACACCCATGTGTCCGCCATAGCTGCACTAACCGACAAGTAACAGGTAAGTGGCAGGAACACAAAGTGCAGTGGGTGGGAGGGTGGACAGCCCAAGTACAAAACACACCAGGCCCCTAGTCCCACAGCACAGCAAGGAGGAGCATCCCCACACCCCACAGCCACGTGTCAGCCACCGCAGTGCACAACGACAGCCGAAAGGTAGACATCACGGTCCACAGCAATCGGTGTCAGTGGGTGTCCAGCCACCACCACGACCCACAACACCCCCCCACCCCCACAGACCTGCAACATGGAGCACCCCCCGCTTAGAACCATGTGGCATCCAGTACAGTGCACGCCCGAACAGCCTGCAGGTGGGAAACTGGACAGGGCTGAATTACTGGAGGCATGAGGACCGTAACACGACCAACACATGGGACATGTCACGTAGCAGACGAACACGCAGCACCGCCCACCGTCACGAACAAGTGAACAATGTGCACACGGACATGAACCACAGACTCACACCTCACATGACCCATCACAGACACAGCAACACCCAAGGAGCCACGTCTGCATGCACAAGCCACACTGAATATAGTACCACACGGCAGCCACTGTGCAACTCATCACACACAACCGAAACACCATTGAAGTCCTGTCCATGTAGCCCCTACTGCCTGTCAACCACACACCCCACAACTACGCCTATGTAAGACAAACAACACTAGACGCAACAGAGCGGAACAACATAAATGCACACGAACACCACTGAACCCATCAAACACACAGACACACCATGCACATACAACATACCATCCATCCCATCCGTCAGCCCCAGTCTCATGAAAGGCATGTCATCCGCACAGCTGCCACACATACAGCAGTCACGCTAAGATACATGCCCATGACCAACCATGTGCCAGAAGTCAATGAAGCGCACGACACACTGTGAGCAACAACACACAACATGGGCCACACCCCCCACGAGCACTGCAGTGATGCACATGGCACAGGGCAGCACGCACACCAAGGAGATGGGACAACTGCAATACGTTGGCTGGCACACAACCATCACTCACTCATAACGATGCGTCCAATGCCATGTCCAGTAATCACAACAGACAGCAAATATGCAGGCCATGTCAGGCATGCACACACCTCAGACCATGCACTGTCATGCTGCCACAACACATGTCACGTTCGGCACCCATGGCTCACAGCATGTACCCCAAAAGCATATTCCCTCCCAAATGCGAATCTGGGGCATGGCCCCCATGTTGCCATATGCGTTCCTAAGCGTCCCATTTGAACCCCAAAAGCATATTCCCTCCCAAATGCGAATCTGGGGCATGGCCCCCATGTTGCCATATGCGTTCCTAAGCGTCCCATTTGAACCCCAAAAGCATATTCCCTCCCAAATGCGAATCTGGGGCATGGCCCCCATGTTGCCATATGCGTTCCTAAGCGTCCCATTTGAACCCCAAAAGCATATTCCCTCCCAAATGCGAATCTGGGGCATGGCCCCCATGTTGCCATATGCGTTCCTAAGCGTCCCATTTGAACCCCAAAAGCATATTCCCTCCCAAATGCGAATCTGGGGCATGGCCCCCATGTTGCCATATGCGTTCCTAAGCGTCCCATTTGAACCCCAAAAGCATATTCCCTCCCAAATGCGAATCTGGGGCATGGCCCCCATGTTGCCATATGCGTTCCTAAGCGTCCCATTTGAACCCCAAAAGCAAAGTACAAACCAGACCCAGGATGGGCCAGGAGCCCGCATACACCAGAGTCACAATAAGTAGGGGCACAGCAACACACCCATCGGCATGGCCAATCCGTCCCATGCCACATGTGCACAGCACACAGTCCCATTGCCAAGCACACACAACTACAAATGGTACAGCCACACACACGCCTCCGGGAAACCCATGTACGAGATTGCACGAACTGTGAATGTCAGACGACAAATACATACTTCGCCAGGTGCAACACAATAACAAATCTCATTCTCTCCACAGGTGACGAACTGCTGGATGCTGGGGATGGAGACAGCAGCCAGCACAGCCAGCCTACAAGCCCCCAACGAGGACACACGGATGTGGAGGATCTGTCCACCTCTTCGGACACGGACCACCAAGCAGGCCCATCTGGTGTGGCAGGGCCCAGCCGCTCCCCAGGACCCCTCCTACCCACCAACCCATCATCCAGGGCTGCTGAACATTCCCAGCCCCCTGCTGCCACTGTCGTTGCGGCCACACCCACGGTCATTGCGGCCACTACCACTGCCGCAACCGCCACCATCGCCGCACCGAGCACCACCGCCGCCACCACCACCACGTCTTCGCTGGCACCAGCCCCAGCGCAGGTGGTGGCCCGGCCGACTGGATCCACCCTGGGAGCCACAGCGAGGACCGTGGTGAGCAATGTGGCTAGTGGGCAGGGCCGGTGGCAGCAGGACTGGTAGGAGGAGCAGGGTCAGGGAAACGCCAGCCTCCCCTGGGAGCCATGCCCTGCCTCAAATGGCCAGAGTCCTTGGGGCCTATGAAGAGGCCCAAGGACAATGGGCCAGGTCAGCTACAGACACGCGTGAGGTGCTGGGGGTGCTGAGGTCCATGGACGCCCGTATGGGCCAACTCGTGGACCTCATGGGCCAGCTGGTGGTGGCGGTGAGGTCACAGCCAGGGACAGCAGCTCCCCTCCGCCACCACCTGCCGGGGCGCAGGGTCGAGCAGCAGTGTCCAGTTCCCCTGCGTCCACAGCCAGTGAGCACACCTCAACCACCAGCATGTCGCAAGCAGGCACCCCCTCGCAAACGTGGAAGGGGCCGTCCGAAGTGGAAACAGATCTCCTGGGAGGACTTCGCACGCTCCAGACGCAAGTGAGGCAGCCAGCCAGCCTTCCTTGACCACCCACTGCATTGACTTGGACTACGTATCCCACTCCACACAGCCATCTGGATGGCATGTGTGTGTTGGACTATGGACATAGAACCAGTGGGTACACCCTGAGCATCACGCAGCCATGACCGACAGCTCATTGTCACTGCACGCACCACTTTTGTCATCACCTTACACACAATCACATGTCACAGTTTGAAATAAATGCACCTCTTACACAAACTGCTGTTTGTGCCCTGTGTTTTATTTGTACGGAATACAACGGCCACCTTGGGCGGAAAGGCACCTGATGCGTGGCATGGCAATGGAACCGGAGGGCCTGTAGGGACCTAGGGGTGGGAGACAGAACAGGAGCACATTCAATGAGTGTGTCACACACCCATCACACAGTACATGTCAACAACTACAAGCAATGTACACACATCGCACAGAGCAATAGGGCACAATGCCACAGCCACCAACAGTGGCATACAACCCTGGCCATGGAGCGTTGACACACAGCACGCAGTGAACAAACGGCCACCCTGACACAGCACACACACACCTGCACAGATACAGCCACATCAGCCGTCGTACATGGACACTCACCGTCAAGTGAAGTAGTGGGCGATGAGCTGCTGCTGCACATTACCAGCTTCCTCCTCTCCGCTGTCCTCCTCATTCGAGCTGTCCAGGTCTGCGGGCTGGGGCCCTGGTTGATCTCCGTCATCCACGATGAGGGGGATCTGCTT
Source organism: Calotriton arnoldi (assembly GCA_963921515.1). NCBI lineage: Eukaryota > Metazoa > Chordata > Amphibia > Caudata > Salamandridae > Calotriton > Calotriton arnoldi. Next base: position 62,584 of record CAWUFW010017312.1, on the reverse strand, counting down.
CTGAATGGCCAGATTGTGCAGCATGCAGCACGCCACCACTATCTGGCACACCTTCTGTGGGGAGTACGCCAGCGCACCCCCAGTGCGGTCCAGGCACCTGAACCTGGACTTGAGGAGGCCAAAGGTACGCTCGACCACACGTCTGGTCCTCCCATGTGCCTCATTGTAGCGATCGTCTGCTGGAGTGCGAGGATTCCTCAATGGACTGAGCAGCCATGCCCCATTCGGGTACGCAGAGTCACCTGGGTGTGAGGGACACAGAGAACCGTTGCTATTCCAACTGGACAGGGGACAGCATCGCACAACCAGCACGCTACACCACTCCACATACTCACCGACAATACAGCCACGATCCTGTTGCAGATTGGACATCAGTCGTGGCAAGATGCTGTTGCGCATTATGTGTGCGTCATGGGCCGAGCCTGGGAACTTTGCACACACGTGGGTGATCACCATGTCTGCAAGGCACACCACTTGCACATTCAGGGAGTGCGTGTGCTTCCTGTTGCGGTACAGGTGCTCAGTGGCCTGTGGTGGAATAAGGCCAACATGTGTGCAGTCAATGGCTCCAACGACGTGTGGGATTCTGCCAAGGGCATAGAATGCACCCTTCACTGCCGCCAATTCACGAGTCCTGGGGAAGCGGATGTACCTGTTTCGGTACAGCATCATGGCTGCCAGTACATCCCTCAGCACCTTGCTGAACATGGGCTGGGACATCCCTCCTCCACTGCCCACTGTGTGCTGGAATGACCCAGTGGCGAAGAAATGCATGGCGGCCATCACCTTAGCCGTGGGGGTGACAGCTGTCGGATACACCCTGCGGGGACGGAGATGGGGTTCCAACATGGCACACAGTCGATGCAGGGTTGGCCTGTCCAGCCGAAACTTCCTAATGACCTCTGTATCGTCCATGTCTGCCAGCAATTGGTATGGGCGGTCAATGTTCGGTCTCCGCCTAGGGAAAATGGCAGTGGACACATGTCAAAGCAACACAACACATAGCAATTTCGCATACACATCACTGACATGACTGAGCAGGCACATGAGCCACAGCCCAGCTGTCAAGCTGGGACGGCACGGCCACACTACACTTACACAGGTCTCCCAACAATGGCAATGGCTAGTGATACAAACCACTGCCATGTGCATGCACATGGGGATCTAGGCCCCAATGACTTGCGGGGCGTGCTGATGGGGACTGACTGCATATTTGTCAAGCGGCAACGCCACGGCAACATGAATGTCTGCTGAGCATGGAACTGCTTCCGAGGCTGGATGAGTATGGCACACGACGACGACGATGTGGGCACAGGCTGAGCGGCCAAAACAAGTGGGACCTGTGGCACGAGGGGATATGAGACAGTAGTAGGTGTCAGCACTGCACCCTATGTACAGCACTGTACGGATCACACCTCCCGAAACATTGACAGGTGTCCACATTGACAGCCCCATGCCAAGACGGCTGTGTGCTTGCAGTCACACGTCACAGGTGAGAGGTTACATTGCACGTGCCAGGTGGCAGACGTACATAGTGGGAGCTGGCATGTGTGTGCATGTGTCTCCTGTTCAGGATCCACCAGATGGGCGCTGACTCTGTACTGACCATTGGACACAGCATGTTCCGTGGAAGGCTTGTGTGTGTGGGATGGTGGCACTGGATGTGCCTCCGTTGGGTGGGGGCCATGCACAGGGCGGGTACGTCGATGATTGCGCATTGTTGGTCACGGTGGGTGCACCCACTAAGATGTGTTGCCCTGTGTTCAATTCCTATGTCCGCATGATGATGGACTGTAGATGTGGGCAGACTACACATTGGTCGATGTGCTGTCTATATGCATGTGCCTTCACACCAGGCACAGCTGCCCCTGCACATGTGACCCCTGCTGGACTCGCTGCTGGGTCTGTGGAGCTGATGCACCTTCTGTGCATGGGGCGGACAGCTCTCCTCACTTCCCTCATTGCGCATGTCATGACTTTGCCGCAGGTGACATGGATCATGGAGGGCCCACATGTACGCGTGGGTAGGCTACACATGATTGTTCACTGGTCGCCACCCCCAGTCAGTGTTTCGAATGGGAAGGTTGTCGTGCTGGTGGTATGTTCGATGTGGCGGATGGGCGGGCCTAGGTGCGGGCTTACATTCCGGACATGGGGGGTAGTTGGATTGGCGACTAGTTGCAGTACACACGGGACACGTCTCTTCCTTTCCACATCTGGGTCTTCCCTTGTACTCACTGACAGTGATACAGTCATCTTCGCCCCAGCCCTCATGTCCTCCCCTCGCTCCCCCAATATGCATGTGCACCTGCGAGGCTAGCGCTTGCACAGGCAGCCCCAAGCTCGCACCAGAGAGGGCAAGGAGTGTATGTGTGGGTCCAGTTGCACGAGTGGGCTGTCTCAGGGTATGATGTGTTGCGGGACGCCGTCCACCTGCGTGGTGCCCCAAATGGAGACCCGGCCTGCATGGACTATGCATCACAGTCTTCGCCTTCCGGATCCGCCACCTGCGACACCCAGTGGCTGTGGCTGCCCTTGCGGCCAGGCCGCGTCCGTCTGTGGCTGATGGCCCACACATTCACTCTTTGGCCTCTCTGGGGAGGGCTCGGGGTGGTGGCGCACGCGCTTGCACTTAGTCGCAATGGCATGTGGCGTGGTTGGTATAATGGGCAATGGATGGGATGGTGCGAGCCACCTCCCGTGACGTCAGTGCTGCTCGTGCTGTGGTGCGTCCCCCTACACTTCCATTTGACTTGTGCCATGCTAGACGTTGAGGTTCTATTGCCTGCGTGATATGACCAGGAGGAGCGCGAGGAGACCTCTCACACACCATGCTCCACTGCCATCCCGTGCCCTGTATCGCCTGTGCGGATTGACTATGGTGGGGTTACACCTGGTCGACTGGGGCTGTGTGTGCCTTGTCAAGGGGCATGGCGGGCGCACAACAGGATCCAGCTTGTCCACAGAGGGTGGGCTGAGGTGCGCCTGGTACCGCTTTGTACGTGTGCCCGGCTGCTGTGCACACACGTGTTCACTCCCCGACAGGTGTCCTCTCACAATGCCCAGGGAAACGGTGGTGTACTGTTCATGACCCCTCCCGACACGGCATGCTCCAACTTGGCATGTGCGCATCTACCCGTCACACCCACCCACCTGAGCACTGCGTCCATACGACTTCACACGACACATGTGTGTCTTCCACAGTTGTGCTACTCATTTGCGTTGACATCCAATACCAGTGGACTACATGGTCATGTCACGACTGCCGTGTACTTCACATACTCTCATCCTCTCTCATTCGTACTTGTGAAATGAGTCAGCGGAGACAGTTTTGGTTTCAAACATTATATTGAGTCTTCTGTCCTCTGTGATGCAGTATAGTGGACACTACTGGCAGCGGAATACATGTTGAGGATATACTGAGCATGATTGCAATTGGGATAGGGTGTGGGGTTACATGTGATTGGCTGTTGCATGTGGGATGTGGGCTTCAGAGTTACATCTGCTTGGCCAAGGCTGTGCTAATGTACATTTACGTATAGCTGCGGAGCTGCGGACTTTGACAAAGACGGTATACATGTAGCCTACCAGACCGCTTGGCATCATGGGCACAGTCCATCTCAGTTCCATGTGACAGGTTTGCTGCGGTTGTTCCTCATGCACGCGTGCATGTGTGATGACATCAGGGCATGTGCTTGCGTGCATGCAGCGGCGTGCCACTTGTTGTTGCACTGTGGTGGTTACTGGACATGTCACAGTCACTGGGGTCGTGTTGTTGTTGTATGCACTTGTCGTCCATGCAAAGGTCCTGGTATGGGATTCCCGGGCGGGGGTGGGAGGGGTGCAGCACCCACAGACTCCAGGCGACCTATTCATGTCCACTGAGCGGTGTGTGTGTCCATGGGCGCTGGATCCATGTCGTGTCCTGGTTGTTCGTGCAGTTCCGTCCATGTGGGTGCGATACACAGACCCCATGCCACTGCCTCCCACGATGCATGCGGTGTTCCTGGATGTGATGGGGAACAGTGTGCATGTCCCGGTCATATCCGATGTCATGGCGATGTCGTTGATGGTGTGGTTACAGTTGCCGGTCGTTTGGTATGGCTGTTGTGGTGGTGACTGGCCAGTCCGTGCGGAAGCTAAGCATGGGTGCGGGGTTGGACATCATAGGTCAATCGGGGAACCTGCGTTGTGGTCCGACGAATTTACAGGTTGTCAGGTATGCGATGCCGCCCAGCAGGGCTTCCATGTCATTGGTGGTGTACATGTTTGCCAGCCAATGTAGCAGATGGTGGCTGTCAAGGTGTTGTTCGTAAGTTGTCCCTTGGAGGACCATGATGGGGCATGCTGGGTGACATTCGATGTAGCTGTTCTCGATGATCCGTCGTGTGGAGGCACAGTGGTCCCATTTCAGTGCGGGTGCGATGTTGGCCACATACGCCATGCCCCCATAGGCAGAGCAGGCCCTGTCGTGTGCGTCCAGAGGGAGGAGTAGTGGTAGCAGGTCCGCCTTTAGACATGCCGGGTTGGAGAGGCATATCTCCACGGGATGCTGGTAGGGACACCTCCGACAGTAGAAGACGGGCATGACGCAGCTGAACAATGTGATGCGGTAAGTCAGTCGGTAACTTACGTTCAGCAGGGACAGGAGATCGCATCCCAATATATGTAACAGGTTGGTTTTGTACAGCTTGAGCTGTCCGGCGTAGTTGGGTAGGTGTGTTGCGGTTGCCATTTCGCAGCGGTGCGTTGTGGTGGCGTGCTCCGGCTGTGTGTGCAGTCTGCAATGTGCACGCTCCGAGGTTGCTGTGTGCTCTGTGTAGTCGTAGGGAGACAGGACTTGTGTTCTGTTGGCTTGTTTGGAGGACACGGGCCCTCATCCCACATGCTTCTCAGACAGTTCAAGGTCAGTGATGTGTGACTCCTTCCAATTAACTTGCATGTGGCCGACATGGGGGAGTGTTTTCTTCTTTCTTCCCCGTCCGTTGTGTGCTTCTGTGATATGCGCTATCTGCCCTGTGGTCGGTCTCCTCGGCATGCCTGTGTTGGTCTATTCTTGGACAATGGCTGTATTCACCGGCTTCTGTCGTAGGGCTGTGGTTTCGGAGTTGGAATGGAAGGTCATTCAGTGCTGTCTGCTCTCCCTTGTGTGGGCGGCAGGCTGCCTTTCCGCTCTGCGTTGGGCCTTGTGTGTGAATGTTATTCTTGGGCCACCTGTTGTCGGTCCCCGGGCTCTTTGGTGTTCCGTTTTATATGTCTTGTTCATATGTGCAGGGTGGTATGGGTGTTTCAGTGTGGTACTGGCGTTCCTCTTCCCGAAGGGGCCCTGCTTCTCCTAGTTGGTGTTGCCGCCGCTGTGTTCTACGCCATGTTTGTTACACTGGGGTGTGTCCTGCTGTTGCGTGACTTCACTGACATGTGTGCGTCGGTTGTGTGGCGTTGGGTGTTGTCCGTGAATTGGGCGTTGGGGACATGTCTGTGGCAGGCCTGTCACGTGTCATGTGCGTTCGGGTGGGGCTGATGTGTGTGCTGCTTGGTTGTGTCCCTGTGTCTGTGTGCGACGCATGCATGGCGCTGCGGTTGGCCTCTGCGTTGTGCGCATGTGTGGCGGCGTCATCGCCGCTTTGGGGCCGTGACGGGGTCGTTGGTTCCTAGTCCCAGGTGGTGTGTACACATGTGTTACGCGATGTTACGATTTGGCCTGTGTGTCCTATGTGGATGCAATGGTGGATGTGTAGTGTACACGTGCTGGTGGGGGTTGTCCGCTTTTTCCGCCCTTGCACTGTGTGCGATGTTTGCGTGCACTTGTTGTGTGTGTGCCTACCTGCATCTCCGCGGTACGTTGCGTCCTTGGTGGTGCATCAGCAGGAGCATGGGGAGGGCCTGCAGTGCTGGATTCATGCTCGGGGAGCCGCTTCTTCGTTGTCCGTGCTCGGCGTCCGTGTTACCGCTCGGTTTGTCGTACGGTATCTCTTGGCCGTGGGAGCCGTTTGTTTGCGGCATCGTAATTTATGCGCCGGGCGGGACGTGTTTTCGTCGGACGGTGTGTGTCAGTTAGCTGCGCCGCTACGTGAACGGGCGCACTTTGATGGCGGACGGTGTTGCTGGCTTGCCGGCTGTGTTTGGCCTACTTTTCGCATCGTAATTGGCGGGCGTGTGGACTGCTGCGTGCCGGCGGTAACTGGTGGTTTTTGCATCCGCCAGCACGGCGGTTGTGCTTCCGCCCGCCATCGTAATGGGCCCCATAATATTTAATATATATTTTACATTTTTTGTAAATGTTTTGTATATTTTGTAATTAATTTTTCAAAATATAAAAATATATATTTAATTTTTGGGATTTTTTTATTATTTCTCCATTCTTGTCTATGGGGAGGTAGTCTTTCATCGTTTAAGGTAAGTTTGATTTAACTTAATTTTAAGGTAATTTTAGGGCAGGGAGAGGCAGTAGTAGTGTAGTTAGACTTGTTAGAGTGTTAAATGTTCATTTTTTGTGTAGTTTGGTGTTGTTTTAGTAGTTTAGTGTTTGATGTGTTTGATGTAGTTTTGAAGAGTAATAGAGTGTTATATAGTGTAGTTATGTGATGTTTAATTATGTTATGTTGTATTTAATGTTCTAATTAATGTGTGTGGGCTTGGATATGTTATTGTGGGAGGGTGTTGTTTTTTTTTTTTTTTGCAGGTTTCCCGTTTCGTTAGGGGATGGTGCTGAAGACGGGGTTTTTTTTAATAAGGAAAATGTATTTTGTTTCGTTGAAATGAATTACCTTTGTACATTTCCTTTTATTTTTCGGGTTTGTTGGAGCGGTTTTTTTTTTTAAACAAATTTTCGGGTTTTTGAGGGTTTCGTTATTGATAGGTTTGCGTTATTGGAGCTTTTTTCTAAAGTTGTATTTTTGCATTTTTTGGGGCATTCATTTTTTAATGGATTCGTGTTTCATTTTAAATACTATAGATTTGTTCTTTTTTGAGTACCAACTACTGTGAGTTATTTTTTATTATTATGGGTGGTAAATGTTTTTTGTTAACATTTGGTTTGCTTGTTTCTTTTTCTTTTAATAATTATATTATGTCATATATTTTTATGTAGGTTTTTAACTTTTAAATGACTTAATTATAGTTATTAATTTAAAAAAGGGGAAGAAATATGTTGTTTAAATGTTTTGTAATTTTTAAATGCTGCATGATGTTTTCTATTGTCTTACGTTTAAAGCATAGATTTGGCTATTGTCTAGGTATTCTAGTCCTTTGGTGTTTGGGTAGAGTCTAGTTTTGTGTTGTAGGTACTCGTACATTGTTTTTGCTTGTTTACTAAGTTTAGGACCTATTTTAGTGAGGGATTGTTTTAGCCTTACTTTTTGATAACTTTGGGGGTGATTACGATGGCGGTCAGACTTGAGTCCGCCCGCCATCGTAGTGGGGATTGGGACTGCCCGCCAGTCATGCGGTGGTCCTGCACTCCAAATCACGATACAACCGCCACCATGGCGGTCGCATCTTGCACTTTAACATTACGGCGGGTGCGGCTGGCTGCAGCACCCACCGCAATGTCAACGGTGCATGCAGTGCGTTTCCCTGCACTACGTGACAGGCACCACGCGGTGCCTGCCACATAGTGCAGGGAAATACAGGAGAGTACCATGGGTATCCCCTAGTGCACAACCACCTCCCCCAACACAAGGGGGCCCACAACGGGCCCCCAAAACCAATCCCTACCAGCCTTTCCATGGCTGTGCCTGCCACATAGTGTAGGAAAGTACAGGGGAGTACCATGGGTACCCCCCAGTGCACAACCACCTCCCCCAACACAAGGGGGGCCCGCAACGGGCCCCCAAAACAAATCCCCACCAGCCTTTTCATGGCGGTTCCGCCGCCATGGAAAGGCTGCCAAAAGCCCGTATCGTAATTTGGCAGACGGTGCCTGGTAGGCTCCGCCACCATTTTACGCAATGTGGACCTTCCACCAGGCAATCGGAATGATTGCCTGTGGCGGATCCGTGGCGGGCGATCTTTGCGCCCGCCACGGTCGCGGTCCGATTCCCCCCGGAAACTGAATTTGGTAGGGGTAAAATTGCTGTCCGATGGCGGAGGGCCCGCCACCGTAATCACCCCATTTGTTATTTTTTGATGGCTTCCATTAGTTTGTGTAAAGTTGGTTGCCCTCTTCCTATTGTGGCTTGGAAGGCATTATGCCATCCTTCCACTGCGTTATTTGTTTTAGCTTTTTGTGCTAGGGTGCTTTGACAGACGTTCCACCAGGGGATTTCGAATCTGGGTTGTCTTCGGTGCCCTGACCTATATAGGGGCCATTTCCGATCTCGGTCGGAGGCGCACCCAATACCATTCGGTCGGGAAAAAAGCCATGCGAATGCCTGTTTCCCGACCGATCCGTACAGCACACCGAACGAGCAAGTACGATGCGCACAACAGCACAGAATCCGGCCGAGCCGTACTCACCCAATCCAGGTCCTGTACTCCGACCGAGGCGAATCCGGAAACGCTTAATCGAGTCGCACGGAAGGGAAAATGCAGCTCCGTCCGGCCGACCAAGTACGATGCGCTTCCCGTACGCGCCGAACCCGTCGCTATGCACGGCACGTCAAAGCATCCGGGAGAGGCGCACATAAGCTCCGATTCGCGCCACAACACAATCCACGGCTACGAGACGAACACGCCAGCGACGAGGATGACGCGAAGCGACGAGGACGACGCAAAGCAACGAGAAGGACGAACGACACGAACCAACCCATGAATCCCTTCGTCCCGATCATACCAATATTCTACATTTACTACCGGAACAGGCACGGACGCGTACGGCGCAGAAGGTAAGTCATACACCAACCACAAAACACATACAACACGTACACGACACATCACACACACACAGAGGGATGCAGAATATACTTACACCAGCAACAGCAGCACCATAGGGGCGGGATGCCCATCACCAATGCCACATATGCACACAGGGGCCTGAATGCGCACCACCACCCCTACCCAGGGGGGGCTGGATGCCTACCACTACTACCACCCTTAGCCAGGGTGGTGCCAGATGCCCACCACCACTACCACCCTTAGCCATGGGGGTGCCAGATGCCTACCACTACTACCACCCTCACCCAGGGGGGCTGGATGCCTACCACTACTACCACCCTCACCCAGGGGGCTGGATGCCTACCACTACTACCACCCTTAGCCAGGGGGGCTGGATGCCTACCACCACCCTTAGCCAGGGGGCTGGATGCCTACCACTACTACCACCCTCACCCAGGGGGGCTGGATGCCTACCACTACTACCACCCTCACCCAGGGGGGCTGGATGCCTACCACTACTACCACCCTTAGCCAGGGGGTGCCAGATGCCTACCACTACTACCACCCTCACCCAGGGGGCTGGATGCCTACCACCCTCACCCAGGGGGCTGGATACCTACCACTACTACCACCCTCACCCAGGGGGCTGGATGCCTACCACTACTACCACCCTTAGCCAGGGGGGCTGGATGCCTACCACTACTACCACCCTCACCCAGGGGGCTGGATGCCTACCACCACTACCACCCCCACTCATAGGATGGACAATGCATGACACAACCAGCACACCACAACCTAGGGAATGCAAGAAAAAGACATCCCCCAACACCATGACAAGCGTGTGTAGACTGTGTCAAATGCCTACAACACTGAACATGACTTTGAACATACAATGTGACCCCCTAGCACATGTGCCACACATAAGTGTGTGTGGCCCCCACAATGCAAGCAGGCCATGACCATTGTGGCAATGGGGTCCAAACCCCCATCATCACAGTGACCAAAAGGTAAGTGTGGGGTCCATAGCTGAAGCACATTCTGAACATTGTGGCAATGGGGTCTAACGCCCCATCACCACAGTGACCAAAATGTAAGTGTGGGGTCCATAGCTGAAGCACATTTTGAACATTGTGGCAATGGGGTCCAAACCGCCATCATCACAGTGACCAAAAGGTAAGTGTTGACAAAGAAAGAGCTGCAACTGCCAAACTGCATGGATGATTCCTGGTCACAGAACAAAAAACACATCAGAGGCAAAGTAGTGTATGTGTCCCATTGCAACATAAATTGGGGGAGCCAAATACTGCAGTGCAAATAAGACATACCTTTGGCCATGTGCAGACAAACAACACCCATGGGGGCTGACACTGTCAACATTCATCAATGACACAATGACAGAAGTGACCATCAGAATGCAGACCCACATATTTGCACCAATGGGCACACAAATGCAGATACCCTGTGGAGACTGTAGATGTGAGGTGAACAGATACCATACCATGGCAGCAATGGGACACACAAACCATGATCATTGTGCTGACCGATGACCTAGGAGTCCCAGGGACAGCAGGGGAAACCCACCAATCTACATACAGCCAATGGCACACCCAAGATTTGCCAATGCAGTGGTGCAGATGCACAAACACAAACAGGCAGACCCACACTGCACATCATACACAACAGGTGAGGGGGGGTGCCAGTGTCCCCAGGCAACCACACAACACATGAGGAGACCTGAATACCAATCATACAGATGTGCATACAGTGCCACACAAAGGTAACTCCTGGATCCAAATCCCCTATGTGGGCAAGCAGGCATTGTCAGATGAGAGGGAGCACAAATCACACATGTCACACAGGCACGTAGGAACAGCAACTGACACAGCAAGACACAGACACACCACAGCACTACCCCCAGGGCCCCCACAATGTGGTGACCCTGGGCTGCATTACAATCCCACTGTGATGACAAAGCTAAATGTCGTTCACACTGTGAACCACAGTCATGTGTCCTGAGCAACAAACTACCATCACACCTACACAAGCACAAATCAATCAGCATGGCCAGTAAGCCAAGGCCAACATGGAGGCAGGGGCCTAGCCGGGCAACAACTCTCATCTGCACACACTCAACACCACACCCTCGACCTCCAACAATGTGCAGCAGTGAAGCACACATGCACTGGTGACATTGCACATGCACCCATGACTATTCCAGGGTGGTGGGTGGGAACCAAGGTGCAGAAACACATCACACATGGCCACTCAACAAGACTCCTGAATGTCTGACACACTGCACACTACGCTGTACATGGACATGACGGCAATACCACACCAACCAATGGGATCCCAGCCACAGTCACACACCAATGAAGAAGCCAAGGTCACCCACAAAGAACACACATAGACAACAACCAACATTGCAGCCCGGACCCTGAGGAGTGCCAGCAGTCACACACACAACGTGTCACAATCACTGAAAGATAACACAAACTGGAAATCACATGACAGGGGCAAACAACAAGTGCCAAGGGGAAACCTGACTGTGACCCATCTGCGTCTGCACACAAACTCAGCCCTGACAGCAAACACACCTATGGGTGACACCCTGATGACCAGTAATGTGCACATCACAGAGAACCCAGGGAGAAGACTTTGGGGGAACATAGGTCAACTCAGCAAGCATCACAAACAGGTACAACACTAGGGATCACAGCATGCACAGCTAAACGGAAGTGAACACACAGACATGCACATACAACACTCACCTTGGGCGCAGGCAATGTCACAGGAGTACACACTGCCATGAGGGGACTCCACTCCTGTGTGAGTAAAGCTGTGCCATATGTTGCCTCAGTAGGGCCCCATCATGTCAGCTGAGCACTTGGTCACACAATCAACAATTAGCACCAAATATGGGCTCCCGTCACATCAGCCTGGTCATGGAAGTGCCAACGGAATCATCAGCACAGATCCAACTCACTTGTATAGCAATGTTGCACTGACTACACGGATGAGTCCTTCCCCATTGATGCCCAAACCTGCATGTCCAGTGGAGATGGCCACACGGTCAGGGAAGTAGACGAATTGAACAATGGCAGGCACAACAGATGTGCAGGGGTGGAAGCCACAGATGTGAAATAGCTAATCTAAGTAGGAAATCCCATTGCCAAATACTGAACACATGACACCCTCAGATGCTGCTATGGATGACATGGATACACCACAGGATAGGACACATTCCCCTGGACCACATGGGTTCCTGCACAGTAACACTTCATTATCATGAGACCAAATATCACCATCACTGCAGCAAGGGCATGGTTAGCATCATCAACAACATGTACATCAGAAGCATAAGCACTAGAGAACAGAAAGTTGCTTTATTCAGCATATGTGTGGAATGAAAACAAAGTCCAGAAAAAACACAAAGGCCAATGGCCAGTCCATTGTCAAAGTCCAAACTGGGTGACAGTGGCAGATGTCACCCTACGCATGCCTGCACAAAACCAGGGACAATCCACTAGGAGGGGCAACCGGGGGCAGGCCAGGCACCGCAGGGACAGGATCAGGGCTCACCAGGAGGAAGCAGGGAAGGGGTGGTGGGTGCTGGAGAGCCACTGACAACTGCAGTGGAGGTGTCTGACATGGTGTGTGCCGGCACAACTGGGGGCATGACTCAGATGTTGTGGGTGCCGGCACGACTGCAGTGGACCCTGCAGATGGAGTGGACAGGTCCGCCACTGCAGTGCCCAAGTCAGACAGGGTGGAAATGGACTCCACTGCAGTGCCTACCACCATGGGAGGAGAATGGGGAACAGGCAAGGTGGGCTGGACAGAGGGGGAGGACACCCTCACCACATCAGTGGCACAGACAAGCGCAGCGGGGGTGTGGTGCCGGGAGAGCAAGTGGCAGGGGAGAAGGCCGGATCCTCTTGGGGATGGTATATCTGTGGGTGGGGGAACCTGGGGCAGGGTGTGGTGGGGGCACCTGTGGAGTGGGGGCCTGAGGGATGGAGGAAGGAGACCTGGTGCCTGAGCTGCAGGGCGGCGGCGGGGTCTTGCTCTTACGACTCCGGGGGACTTGTGGGTGGGGGCCTCAGTCTGTCTGCGCCTGGGGGAGGGTGTCCGGGGGCGAGGGGCACTCTGCTCCGTGTGGGTGGGCTTCCTCTTCCCCCTGAATGCTGTATCAGCTGGATCGGAGGGGAAGAGGCCGAGGTCACTGAGGAAGAGCCGCTGGGTCTTTGGGGTTGCAGGTGAGGCAAGGGAGGGTGTTTTGGAGGGAGAGGCAACTGAGGACTGCGCAGTGCTCGTGGATGCGTGTGTGTGTTCCAGGGCCCCATCCCCTGTGAGTCTGGTTTCAGTCCCCTGACTGTGCGTGCGTGTGCGTTTTGTTTGTGGCGTGTGTGTCTGTGTGCTGGATGTGTGTGTGCTGGTGTGTGCCTGTGCCGGTGTGTGTGTGCTTGGGACGGGTAAGGTGCTGGGGAGTGTGGATGGAGCAGAGGCAGGAGGGGTGAGGGACTGTCTGAGGAGGGACACTGCTGCCGTCAGGGAGGAGTCCATGGACCTATTGCCCCTCTGTAGGTCAGACATGCCCGATGAGATGCCCTCCATGAACGACACCAGCTGAGTCAACAGAGCGGTGTGCGCATGGAGGACACTCAGCATGGCTGTCTGCCCTACATGGAGCTGGCGAAGGAGGTACACAGACTGCCTCACTCAGGGCAGCAGGGGACACAGGGGCAGGGGGTGCGGTGCCTGGCCCAAAGGAGACACGCTCCCGAACATGGGAGCCTCCACGGACCTGGGGAATGGGAGCCGATGGGAGGGCGGTGGTGGTGCTGGTGGTGGCGGGGACAGCAACACTAGCTGGGGTGTGGTGGCTGCTGACACCCGCCTCCATAAGGGAGTCATCCTCCGAGTTGCTCTGGTCCTCAGCTGAGGTGGATGGTGCTGAGGACTCCTCGGTGTGGCTCCCCTCGCCCTCCGTGCCACTGGGTCCCTCCGACCACTCCTCGGCTGCTGACCCAGTCTGGCTCTCCGGCTCCTCCTGGTCCGTGGAGCTGTCCCCTTCCGTGGCCGTGGATGTATCTGCAAACAATGGGGAAACAGACAGACATCAGTCACCTGCACCAAACGCACACACCACTGTGAGCACAGCACATTACAGAGCAAGCCCTGGCATCATTAGTTGTACATTGCTAAAAGTGCCCTAACTGAACAGGAGAAGCCAATTGTCAGTCTGATGCCAACCATGGCACTCACATCCCACATGGCCTTGCACCCATCTGTCTGGTGTCTGTTGGATAGCAACACCCCAGTGTGGACACATGCACCAACTACACAGTAGTTGGACAGTGCAGAGGACACGGTGTAGCATGTGGACATGCACACATCACAACTCTTGCCACTGAGTCAGTACAGGTTTCCGGATGAAAGGGACGCCCAGAGTCAAATAGGATATGCATGTGATGCATACCAGCGACAGACACCATGATGCACCCATGTCCTGATAGCCATCGCCACAATGGTGTGCATGTAGCACATGTCACTCCCCTGCAGGATCACCAATAAGTAGACACATGCCATGGCGGAGGCATGACTGCTAAGTCATACATCACTGTCTCAGTGATGTATGACTTGGCAGCCAGACAACAACACTCTGCACTGTGTCACAATAGTAGGTCATGGGGAATGCAAGTCCTGGAGCTGCACAAGTGCACATGTACATCCCCCACACAACACATCATCTTAACCCTCATCTGTCCAGGTCATACCGATTGGACATATGGGAGACCTGTGACACTACCCTCTGAACCTGAGCCCCTCACAATCTGCTGTGAATGGGGAACAGCTGCCTGAACTTCACATTCGCATACCCCAGTCTGCACGGGCAGCTGATCAAACACCTATGTGACACACAAGTATCGTCTCCTATGGTCACATCTCCAGTGGCATGCTGAGCCCCTACCAAGAAACACCCCAGCAGTCCTGGCAACTAATCCACAGCACACTGACACAGAGGCAGACACCTGAGGGGTCAAATCACTGCGCACAATGTGTCAGCTGATACACGGGAGTGGGAGTACAGAGTGCATTGCATGGCCTGGAGTAGGCATGACTGTCCTGCCCCACATGAATGAGGGATGAGCCCTGGACAGTGGATAGCTGGCTATGTATGTGTGACACACGTAATCTGCACACTCCTGGGGCCCAAACATTGTTCCCACCCGCTGCATGGGCGTGTGCCACATACCCCAGGCACATGTGGTGGCTCAGCTCAGCAAGTGGACCGCATATCAAAGCAACACGCAGATTACATGTCCGAACACAGGCGTTGTGTGAACAATGGACCCACCCATGATGCCCACAACAGAGTTAGGGAAACAGATGCTGTCCCCCACCTTTAGTGAAGCAAACTGCAAGGACACAGTCCCAAGTGACACAATTCCCTGAATGTAAGGGCCACACCTGGGTATCAGATGAGGAGTGGGCAGTGCACAATAGAGGGACATGGCTCCTGGACAACATGACTGCTGCACTGTGGCAGTTGAACCAGGCCAGAGGAGGGCACAAAGCATGTAATACAGAGTTCACAGTGCAGTCTTTGACTCACCCCCTCCTTGCTGCTGTCTGGCCTTCAGCTGCCCATCCAGGTCTGGAAACACCACCGCCAGGATCTGGAGCATGTGGGGGTCAGGGTCCGTGTTCCGCCCCTCCTGCGAGGAGGCGACAGCTTCAGCTGGACCCGTGCAATCCTCCGGGTCCAGCCCCGAAGGTCCTGCCACCTCTTCTGGCAGTTGCGGATCCGGCGCTTGTAGACCCCCACGGACCGGACAGCCCGGACGATGTCCTTCCAGATCTCCTGCTTCCGATGGGCATTAACCTGTCAGGATGACAAAGTGAAAAGGCCATTACTACACATGCAACATATCCGTGCATGACACAGTTGTATATACATGTCTCATTCACAGGGGCACATGATGTACACAGGCAGTGCAACGCTGCCCATGGACAGTTTGCCAGACGTCACTACATGGTATCATTGCATGGGAAGTAAAACCTTGTTCAAATGCACTGTCACTGCACCATACCTGTCCAGTGCATGTCACTACACACTATGGGGGTGACAACTACTCAGTGAGCCTGCTAGCCAGTGGCGTGCAGACTTTCAGCCTTGCTAGTCAGACAAAATGCACATTCAGAAAGGCAGTGCACAGAACACTCACCTGCTCCCCTGGTGTCCCATACAGCTTGCTGTACTGTGGAAGTAGGCTGTCCAGCAGGGCCTGGTTCTCCTCAAGGCTGAAGGCTGGGGCTCTCTCCACAGTACGTGCCATTGCAGGGTCCAGAGGGGCAGAGACAGCAGCAGTGCAGTGGCAGATGTCGTCCTGGAGCATGTAGTGCAGGCAAGTGAGCTCTCAGGGGAACAGCCAGCAATATATATGTGCTGGAGAGGCAGATACTGTCCCTTGTGTCCAAAGTGATAGGTCCAAGTCGTTTGCATCTTCTGAATCTGGCCAATCCATGGAATAGCAGCACCAATACACGCCCACGGCATCCTTCAAATCTTCAACTTCATGACATACATGATTTTGCAACATTGTTGTGGGTGACCAACTGAATTTCCAGCAACCGACTCGCTCGAAATTCGAAAACGCGTCCGTTGCCAGGCAAGGCCATTGTCAATGGGTGCGCACCGATCGGTCCATTGCGGTACAACGCGTACAGGGGCACAACGCGTACCAACGCGTACAGGGGCACAACGCGTACCTGCACACATTGAATGCAATGGGCCGGCCGGGGGCACCGATCGGTCCATTGCGGTACAACGCGTACATGGGCACAACGCGTACCCGCACACATTGAATGCAATGGGCCGGCCGGGAGCACCGATCGGTCCATTGCGGTACAACGCGCATAGGGGCACAACGCGTACCCGCACACATTGAATGCAATGGGCCGGCCGGGGCACCGATCGGTCCATTGCGATACAACGCATACAGGGGCACAACGCGTACCAACGCGTACAGGGGCACAACGCGCACCTGCACACATTGAATGCAATGGGCCGGCCGGGGCACCGATCGGTCCATTGCGGTACAACGCGTACAGGGGCACAACGCTGTACCCGCACACATTGAATGCAATGGGCCGGCCGGGGGCACCGATCGGTCCATTGCGATACAACGCGTACAGGGGCACAACGCGTACTAACGCATCAGGGCACAACGCGTACCTGCACACATTGAATGCAATGGGCCGGCCGGGGCACCGATCGGTCCATTGCGGTACAACGCGTACAGGGGCACAACGCGCACCCGCACACATTGAATGCAATGGGCTGGCCGGGGCACCGATCGGTCCATTGCGGTACAACGCTGCATAGGGCACAACGCGTGCACCCGCACACATTGAATGCAATGGGTCGGCCGGGGCACCGATCGGTCCATTGCGGTACAACGCGCATAGGGGCACAACGCGTACCCGCACACATTGAATGCAATGGGCCGGCCGGGGCACCGATCGGTCCATTGCGGTACAACGCTGCATAGGGGCACAACGCTGCACTCCGCACACATTGAATGCAATGGGCCGGCCGGGGCACCGATCGGTCCATTGCGATACAACGCGTACAGGGCACAACGCGTACCAACGCGCAGGGCACAACGCGTACCTGCACACATTGAATGCAATGGGCCGGCCGGGGGCACCGATCGGTCCATTGCTGTTCAACGCATCCCTGTACAAGTGACTGGCATATGTCACCATGCCTGTCTCAGATGGACATATGCCAGCCACAGATAGCTCCCAGGGAGTGAGGGGCACACCTACAACACGACAGCCTGTCCAAACTGTATGATAAGGCATGTAAGGCTGCATTTCCTATTGTGTGTATGTTGGTGTACATGTTGTCCTGTGGGTGTCACCTGGGGGCAGCAACCCCCAGGCTGTGCACGTGTTCATGGGGACAGGATCCTGGGTGTTACGTGTACATGACCACTGTGATGTGCAACTGTTCATATCTGTGCATGTGCCATGGTCACATTTCACGGTGGTGTATGTGTATGTCATGTCACATACCCCGTGAGTCCCATGTGGGACGGTATGTTTGAGCCAGGGTGTCCCAGTGGCACAATAGTGATGGTCCTCCACAGTCTGTGTGCATGTAGTGTTTACAATGTCTCTGATTTCATGTGCACAATGGGAGACAGTCTCCACATCCACGTTGTGTGTGCATGGACTTTGATGTTGTGCGTGTGTGTGTCACAGACGTCCATGTCTGTCCTGCAGTGGCAAGTGGGACCACTACCTGTGGGGGTCATAGTTGTTTTGAAGCTGTGGTGTATACATGATACTCCATGTAATGCCAGTGTCCATGTGGCAATACAGGGTCCCTGGGAATGTA
This sequence comes from Calotriton arnoldi, assembly GCA_963921515.1. Lineage (NCBI taxonomy): Eukaryota > Metazoa > Chordata > Amphibia > Caudata > Salamandridae > Calotriton > Calotriton arnoldi. Next base: position 44,361 of record CAWUFW010017312.1, on the reverse strand, counting down.
CCTGTCGTTGAGCTGTGATGCCTGGGGCACATCTGTCCTCACATGTCACTGTGGGGGTGATTGTGACACGGCAGCAGGAGATGGGAACTGTGACACGGCCTCATGATATCCAATGGGCCAACCTGGGACTTATTGATGCCACTTGTTGGACCGTGATGACAGATGTTGGCCATGTATGTACCATACATGTCCTTACGGAACTGTACACTTCATGTAGTTGTGCCTCATAATGATGTATGTTGGGATATTGAGTGTGTTCAATGCCGCATATGTGGGCTGACTGACAATCTTGCTTACTTCTCCTCTGCACTGCAGGGCTCCTGCTGTCCATCGACCATTCCCAGACCTGGCAACGATGGTGGAACGGGACAGCATCCGACGGTACCGCTTCACCAGGCAGCTGATTGAGGATTTGGCAGTGCAGTTGGCCCCACATTTGCAGCCTGGCCGGCCGTATCCTACAGCGCTGACCCCCAAGGTGAAGGTGATGGCAGCCCTACACTTCTTTGCCACCGGTACCTTCCAACATACTGTGGCGACTGCTGGTGGGATGTCACAGACCATGTTGAGCCGTGTGCTCCGCGATGTTTTGGCGGCAATGTTGCTATTCCTGAACAGGTACATCTATTTCCCTAGACTGCGACGACTCACTGACGTGAAGAGTGACTTCTATGCCCTGGGGAGGATGCCGCATGTCATTGGCTCCATTGATGGGACACATGTGGCTTTGGTACCACCACAGGCCCAGGAGCAGGCCTACCGTAACCGCAAGCACTACCACTCGGTCAATGCACTGGTGGTGTGTCTTGCAGATATGACCATCACACACGTGTGTGCCCGTTTCCCTGGTTCAGCACACGATGCCTTTGTGATGAGGAGTAGTCGCATCCCCAGGATGATGGCACAGATGCAGAACCAGCGTGCCTGGCTTGTCGGTGTGTACTGACTTTGTGCCATTGTGTGTGATCTGATCTGTAGTATTCCGCCCACTTTTCCAAGTCAGCTAATGTGCACTTGTCTGTCCGTAGGTGACTCGGGATACCCCAACATGCCGTGGTTGCTGACACCCCTCAGGAACCCTGTGACACCAGCCCAGATGCGCTACAATGAGGCACATGGTCGGACCAGGAGAGTGATTGAGCGGACATTTGGTCTCCTGAAGAGCCGCTTCCGCTGCCTGGACAAGACCGGAGGGTCCCTCCCATATGCCCCTGCGAAAGTGTGCAAGATTATCATCGTCTGCTGCATGCTCCACAACCTGGCAGTGCGGAAGGAGTTGCCTCTCATCCAGGATGACAATGACCAACATCCGCCACCTGTGGAGGATCCTGGCCTGGACCACGATGCCAGTGATGATGATGATGATGATGAGGGTGATGTCCGCACACAGCTCATCACCAACTTCTTTAGCTGAATGTGAGTATCCTGAGGTGTCATGTCAATGATGTGAGTTGGCATGATATGTGTAGGTGGTGCTCTGGTGCTGTTGGAGTGTGTCCATGGGCTACTTGACTGGATGTGTGTTGCGATGTGTGCTTACAGGTGGGCTGTACTCCCCAACAGTGTTGACATGCTAACTTGGTTCTGGGTGGGTATCTTGTAACATGTATTGTGCATGAGTTTTGCTGTTCTGTCCTGTTCTCCATTGCTTTTGACTGTGTGTCATTTCTGTCCTTCACAGGGTACTTTCAGATTCGTTTGGTCAACTGTGTCCACCGACGACGTGATTGCACTTCCAGGGTGGTAGCTGTTGTGTCCCTACAGGTGATGTGCGCCACACCCATGGACTTCCTTCCGTCTACAGTTGTTGACTGTGTGCCCGCTGCCAGGTGGGATTACCTTGCATCTGTAGTGGTTACGACATGTTGCAACTGTGTAATAAACCTGTGCTTCACTTTGTGATGTGCGTTGTCTGTGGTCACACATTTGACTGCCATTTGCTTACTGCACCTGTGGGCTACTTGACTACAACTGGGAATGGGTGTGGTGTCTGTGCATTGCACCGTCTTCCCTGGCAACATCAGTGTAGGCAATGAGTCAGATGGCCTAGGTGTGTATGTGTTGTGTAGCCCTGGTGGTGTGTCTCCTCATATGTGTCACGTTGCCTTTACTCACATGCCTGTGTTGTACTTGCTGTTGCAGTTCGCATACACAGTGTAATTTTGCAGTTCATCATCCCCATAACAGCACCCACGTTGGAATCACAACAGAGGCAAGTATGGTGTATTAGTGTGTTTATTGTGATACATTTGTGTGAATAGTGCATAGGATGGGTAGTGCTGTACATAAATCTTGCAATCAGAAGTTCCTAGGTGAATTGAAAGTCCTGGTAGACAAAATCCCCAGTATCGGGGCCACAGTTGTCTGAGACATTGGTCCAACTTGTACTCCCCATGCAATGTGTGGGAGTAGTGTTGCCGTCAACAGGGTGAACAGTCTGTGCACAAAGGTGAACATCCAGAACAGGTTCAGGCTTCCTGGGAGTTGCGCTTGGCCATCGGCCTCTCACTTGCCCCTCCTCGGACGACCCCTCTTCTTGGGGGGCCCCTCAAGTACAGGCTGCTGCGGTGCAGGGGACTCTCCGCCAGAGTCATCCTCCCTCCCTGTGGCAGTTGCAGTTTGTTCAGCACCAGATGTTGTTGGCACACAGGGAGGTGTGGACTGGTTGCTGTTCATCTGGTGGAGGCATTGTAAAATGTCCCTGTGCACCGCCGTCATCTCATGCAGTGCATCCCACTTGGACTCCACGCGGGACATGTGTGAGTCCACGCGGGACATGTGTGACTCCACGTGGGACATGTGAGAGTCCAAGCGGGCATGATGGGCAGCCTGCTGCTGTTTCATGTCTCTGAGGAGCCCCACTACCTGGCTGAGATCTCCGGTGCTGGACTGGTACGCATCAGCTATGCGTACCAGTTGTGGGTCATCATGCACACCAGCAACCTCTGCAAGCAGCGACCTTCTGTCTCCCACCCCTCCCACCACCCCTGCTGACATGTGCAGTGCGTGCAGTGGCACGCACAGATGACCCTGGTCCACCTTGGGGGTTGGTGGTGGTGGTGGTGTCCATGGCCCCAGGTTGGTCCAGGGTCCCTGTGCTGGTGTTGCTCCTTGTTCTGTCCATGTCGGCAGGGATGGTATTTGTGGTGACAGTCGTTGGAGGGGTGGGTGCAGGGGGTACAGCTGGTGGTCCTGCTGGTGCTGCATGCAGACTTGCACCGGATGTGCCAGGTTGGTCTTCTTCGTCCGAGGAGGGCAGAGGCTGTACGACACCAGTGAGCTCCGCATCCTCTTGAGCCTGGGACTGGGACTCCTCAGCGTCTGCTGCTGTGTCCCCATCATCACCTGTTTTTGGGAGACACACACAATGTATGTTATGTTTCTGCAGGCATCAATGGTTGACACACCTGACAGTTGTGACTGTGCCTCTGGGTGCGGGCCTGTACATTGCATTGTCTTAAGTCGTCACAGTCAGGGGTTGATTTTGGTGTGGCACATTGTCCTGCATTATTTGGGCATTTCTATGTATTTGTTGGGGTGTGAACATGGTCTGCATTGGTTGTATTTGGTTGACAGCCGGCCCTCCTTCCCAACCCAGCCAGTCAGTTATCCCACCATGGACTGTGCTTGCATTGCAGGGAGTGGAAGTTGTCTCTCAGGATGTCAGTCAGTGGTGTCCTGCTGTTTGTTGGTGCACAGTTGCCAGCAGGGCCTTGTGCTCCCCACAGCAGTAGCCAGTGTCAGCCATCTTGTGAGTCCTTCTCCACTCCCTGTGATGTGAGCATGGTTCAGGGTGGTGTTGATGGGACAGTTGTGGGGGTGAGCAATATCTGTGACTACCACTCCCATCATGCTATTGCCTCCACCCCCCTTCCCAGCATGCCCATGCTTTCTTCCTTTGACTCTGCTTCCCTGTGGGGTGGGCTGGCTGTGCTGACAGGATGGCTGGGAGTGTTGTCCTGGCAGTTGTTTGGCTAAAAGTCCCAAGAGTGTCCCTGTGCTTCACACAACATAACCCAGGGTGGTGGTTCTTTGTGGGATCTTGAGTTAGGATGGGAGGCATTGCATTCTACCAGGTGGGTTCTGTGGAGTTTGTGTTGAGGGGGGTGTGAGGGGAGGTGCTTGTGACTATGGTCAGTGCTGCAAGTCCTCCTTCCCACCCAGCCAGCCAGATATCCCACCATGGTACGTGCTTGCATTGCAGGGAGTGGAAGTTGTCTCTCAGGATGTCAGTCAGTGGTGTCCTGCTGTTTGTTGGTGCACAGTTCCCAGCAGGGCCTTGTGCTCCCACAGCAGTAGCCAGTGTCAGCCATCTTGTGAGTCCTTCTCCACTCCCTGTGATGTGAGCATGGTTCAGGGTGGTGTTGATGGGACAGTTGTGGGGGTGAGCTATGTCTGTGACTGTGACTCCCATCATGCTATTGCCTCCACCCCACTTCCCAGCATTCCCATACTTACTTGCTTTTGTGGGGAGTTCAGTGTGTGTGGGTGTGAGGGCAATGGCAAGATGGCTGACAGTGGTGTCCTGCTGTTGGTTGGTGTGCAGTTCCCAGCATGCCCTTGTGCTCCCCACAGCAGTAGCCAGTGTCAGCCATCTTGTGTGTCCTTATCCACTCCCTGTGATGTGAGCATGGTTCAGGGTGGTGTTGATTGGCCAGTTGTGAGGCTGAGCAATATCTGTGACTACCACTCCCATCATGCTATTGCCTCCACCCCTCTTCCCAGCATGCCCATGCTTCCTTCCTTTTGACTCTGCTTCCCTGTGGGGTGGGCTGGCTGTGCTGACAGGATGGCTGGGAGTGTTGTCCTGGCAGTTGTTTGGCTAAAAGTCCCAAGAGTGTCCCTGTGCTTCACACAACATAACCCAGGGTGGTGGTTCTTTGTGGGATCTTGAGTTAGGATGGGAGGCATTGCATTCTACCAGGTGGGTTCTGTGGAGTTTGTGTTGAGGGGGGGGGGGTGAGGGGAGGTGCTTGTGACTATGGTCAGTGCTGCAAGTCCTCCTTCCCACCCAGCCAGCCAGATATCCCACCATGGAACGTGCTTGCATTGCAGGGAGTGGAAGTTGTCTCTCAGGATGTCAGTCAGTGGTGTTGTGCTGTTTGTTGGTGCACAGTTGCCAGCAGGGCCTAGTGCTCCCCACAGCAGTGCACAGTGTCAGCCATCTTGTCAGTTGTTTTCCACTCCCTGTGATGTGCGCATGGTTCAGGGTGGTGTTGATGGGACAGTTGTGGGGGTGACCAATATCTGTGACTGCCACTCCCATCATGCTATTGCCTCCACCCCACTTCCCAGCATTCCCATACTTACTTGGTTTTGTGGGGAGTTCAGTGTGTGTGGGTGTGAGAGCAATGGCAAGATGGCTGACAGTGGTGTCCTGCTGTTGGTTGGTGTGCAGTTCCCAGCATGCCCTTGTGCTCCCCACGACACAGCAACAGTGTCAGACATCTTTGATGGGCCTTTCCACTCTCTGTGGGATGTGCATGCGTGAGTGTGAGCTTGCTGGGCCATGTGGTGGGGGATGTAGAGCTGTGACTACGACTCCCATCATGCTATTGCCTCCACCCCCTTCCCAGCATGCCCATGCTTCCTTCCTTTTGACTCTGCTTCCCTGTGGGGTGGGCTGCCTGTGCTGACAGGATGGCTGGGAGTGTTGTCCTGGCAGTTGTTTGGCTAAAAGTCCCAAGAGTGTCCCTGTGCTTCACACAACATAACCCAGGGTGGTGGTTCTTTGTGGGATCTTGAGTTAGGATGGGAGGCATTGCATTCTACCAGGTGGGTTCTGTGGAGTTTGTGTTGAGGGGGGTGAGGGGAGGTGCTTGTGACTATGGTCAGTGCTGCAAGTCCTCCTTCCCACCCAGCCAGCCAGATATCCCACCATGGAACGTGCTTGCATTGCAGGGAGTGGAAGTTGTCTCTCAGGATGTCAGTCAGTGGTGTCCTGCTGTTTGTTGGTGCACAGTTGCCAGCAGGGCCTTGTGCTCCCCACAGCAGTAGCCAGTGTCAGCCATCTTGTGAGTCCTTCTCCACTCCCTGTGATGTGAGCATGGTTCAGGGTGGTGTTGATGGGCCAGTTGTGAGGCTGAGCAATATCTGTGACTACCACTCCCATCATGCTATTGCCTCCACCCCCCTTCCCAGCATGCCCATGCTTCCTTCCTTTTGACTCTGCTTCCCTGTGGGGTGGGCTGGCTGTGCTGACAGGATGGCTGGGAGTGTTGTCCTGGCAGTTGTTTGGCTAAAAGTCCCAAGAGTGTCCCTGTGCTTCACACAACATAACCCAGGGTGGTGGTTCTTTGTGGGATCTTGAGTTAGGATGGGAGGCATTGCATTCTACCAGGTGGGTTCTGTGGAGTTTGTGTTGAGGGGGGTGTGAGGGGAGGTGCTTGTGACTATGGTCAGTGCTGCAAGTCCTCCTTCCCACCCAGCCAGCCAGATATCCCACCATGGTACGTGCTTGCATTGCAGGGAGTGGAAGTTGTCTCTCAGGATGTCTGTCAGTGGTGTCCTGCTGTTTGTTGGTGCACAGTTCCCAGCAGGGCCTTGTGCTCCCACAGCAGTAGCCAGTGTCAGCCATCTTGTGAGTCCTTCTCCACTCCCTGTGATGTGAGCATGGTTCAGGGTGGTGTTGATGGGACAGTTGTGGGGGTGAGCTATGTTTGTGACTGTGACTCCCATCATGCTATTGCCTCCACCCCACTTCCCAGCATTCCCATACTTACTTGCTTTTGTGGGGAGTTCAGTGTGTGTGGGTGTGAGGGCAATGGCAAGATGGCTGACAGTGGTGTCCTGCTGTTGGTTGGTGTGCAGTTCCCAGCATGCCCTTGTGCTCCCCACAGCAGTAGCCAGTGTCAGCCATCTTGTGTGTCCTTATCCACTCCCTGTGATGTGAGCATGGTTCAGGGTGGTGTTGATGGGCCAGTTGTGAGGCTGAGCAATATCTGTGACTACCACTCCCATCATGCTATTGCCTCCACCCCCTTCCCAGCATGCCCATGCTTCCTTCCTTTTGACTCTGCTTCCCTGTGGGGTGGGCTGGCTGTGCTGACAGGATGGCTGGGAGTGTTGTCCTGGCAGTTGTTTGGCTAAAAGTCCCAAGAGTGTCCCTGTGCTTCACACAACATAACCCAGGGTGGTGGTTCTTTGTGGGATCTTGAGTTAGGATGGGAGGCATTGCATTCTACCAGGTGGGTTCTGTGGAGTTTGTGTTGAGGGGGGGTGAGGGAGGTGCTTGTGACTATGGTCAGTGCTGCAAGTCCTCCTTCCCACCCAGCCAGCCAGATATCCCACCATGGAACGTGCTTGCATTGCAGGGAGTGGAAGTTGTCTCTCAGGATGTCAGTCAGTGGTGTTGTGCTGTTTGTTGGTGCACAGTTGCCAGCAGGGCCTAGTGCTCCCCACAGCAGTGCACAGTGTCAGCCATCTTGTCAGTTGTTTTCCACTCCCTGTGATGTGCGCATGGTTCAGGGTGGTGTTGATGGGACAGTTGTGGGGGTGACCAATATCTGTGACTGCCAATCCCATCATGCTATTGCCTCCACCCCACTTCCCAGCATTCCCATACTTACTTGCGTTTTGTGGGGAGTTCAGTGTGTGTGGGTGTGAGAGGCAATGGCAAGATGGCTGACAGTGGTGTCCTGCTGTTGGTTGGTGTGCAGTTCCCAGCATGCCCTTGTGCTCCCCACGACACAGCAACAGTGTCAGACATCTTTGATGGGCCTTTCCACTCTCTGTGGGATGTGCATGCGTGAGTGTGAGCTTGCTGGGCCATGTGGTGGGGGATGTAGAGCTGTGACTACGACTCCCATCATGCTATTGCCTCCACCCCCTTCCCAGCATGCCCATGCTTCCTTCCTTTTGACTCTGCTTCCCTGTGGGGTGGGCTGCCTGTGCTGACAGGATGGCTGGGAGTGTTGTCCTGGCAGTTGTTTGGCTAAAAGTCCCAAGAGTGTCCCTGTGCTTCACACAACATAACCCAGGGTGGTGGTTCTTTGTGGGATCTTGAGTTAGGATGGGAGGCATTGCATTCTACCAGGTGGGTTCTGTGGAGTTTGTGTTGAGGGGGGGTGAGGGGAGGTGCTTGTGACTATGGTCAGTGCTGCAAGTCCTCCTTCCCACCCAGCCAGCCAGATATCCCACCATGGAACGTGCTTGCATTGCAGGGAGTGGAAGTTGTCTCTCAGGATGTCAGTCAGTGGTGTCCTGCTGTTTGTTGGTGCACAGTTGCCAGCAGGGCCTTGTGCTCCCCACAGCAGTTGCCAGTGTCAGCCATCTTGTGAGTCCTTCTCCACTCCCTGTGATGTGCGCATGGTTCATGGTGGTGTTGATGGGACAGTTGTGGGGGCAATATGTGTGACTACGACTCCCATGATGCTATTGGCTACACTGACTTGGCCAGCATACACAGAATTCCTTCCTTTCAGTGGTCTTCACTGTGTGTTGGTGTTGTTGTGGTGGCTACATGTCTGGATGTGTTTGTTAGTTCTATTTGTGCCACTGCCTAGCTGTAGTTGTAGTTGTGTTTGTACATGTGATGGCACGGTTGAATGTAACTTTTTGATGGCATGTGTTGTGTTTATCTGACTGACATACACATTTTGGGATGATTCTGTTCTGGTTGCTGTGTAATTGCTATGAGTGCATGGTTTGACTCTCCCCTTGACAGTGATGTGTGTGTGTATTGTGGCAGAATATTGTGTACATTTGTTGTGTACTCACCAGGCTCTGGGATGTTCTCTAGTCCATATACGCTCACTGGCGGAAGAATGGCCCGCACCTTCTCCTCCCAGGGCCTGAGGTATACTGGCTTGGCAGGAGGGCCACTGCCGGTGTATTGGCTCAGGAGGTAGTATTTCTTGAGCAGGTCCCAGATCCTCCTGCGCACGTCATACCACCTGTTCTGGATGTCGGTCTTTGTGCGCAGACATGGTGATTGTGCGTTCACCCTGTTGATGATCCTCTCCCACATCTTGGTTTTCTGGGAGATGGGGGTCTGTTGGACCAGTGTGCCAAACAGCTGTGGCTCTGCCCCTGAGGATCTTGTCTACCATGACTTCCAATTCACAATCTAGGAACTTGTGATTCTTCTTGGGGGCATGGTGATGGGTGGTGATGGTGAGTGATGTGTGTGTTGGTGTGCAGGTGAGGGTGTGTGAGTGTGTGTTTTGCTGGGTGTATGTGAGGTAGGTATTTGTTGGTGTGCTGATGGTGTGTGGCTTGTGTGAGGGATGAGCTGTGGGTGTGTGGTTGCTGTCTCTTGGGTGCTGGCAGTGGAATGGCATTTGCAAAGGATCATGGTTGGGATTTGTGTCCTTTATATGGGTGGAGTTGTGGGTGTGTCTTTGTTCTCTGTCCCCACCCCCCCAGTATTTATTGGCTTTGTAATTGCTTGTTTGGCCTTTTTTTGTGTGATTTTTCCTTTGTACTGTCTGTGCATGTTGGAAACGCTCTTGTGACCGAAGTCGGACCCTGCATTTGTCTCGTACGGTGTTCTCCTGCTTCGCTCATGCTGTGTTTGTGCAGTTTTCTATGCTGACGCGACGCGCCGGTCGCGGTGTTTTGTGTTACTTCGCTCGGTTTTGTATGTGTGTCGGTCGCACGGCTTGTCCTCCGTCCGACTCGTCGTAGTTTTCACGCCTTGCGTCGTACTTTGCGGTTTGGAGTTCGCGTGTACGCTTCGGGTCGGATTTGGTCCGGGTGCGTGTCGGTCGGTTCGACTCGCGGTGGTTTTTCCGGCCGGATTGCTGTTTTCCTCGTGCGGCTCTGGTCGTTCGGCTTGGGTTCGGTACGTGTCGGTCGGATTTTGCACGCTTTGCATCGTACTTGGCGTGTCGGGCGCTACAGGTACGTGCCGGTCGGTATAAATTCCGGCTCCGAAGTCGGTCGGGTGCTTTTCCGGCCCGAATCGGAATCGACCCCATAGTCTTCCTACCCAGGTGTCTTCAAAGTAGTTAAGGAAGGGTGTTAGTATTGCTTTGCTTTGCTTGGTAGAAAGGACTTTCAATAAGTATATTATAGTGGTTGGTGACTTCTGTTGTTGGTACATAGGCCAGGGCTATTCGTTTTTGATTTGATAGTCAAAGTTGCTGTTTGTGTCATAATCTATACTTAGGGTAGATTTTTGGAGATGTCTCCAGATACTTTGGTTGAAATGATTATAGCAACCTTTGTATTGCAGTATGGGGATATATTTTTAAAATTGCCTGAATCATTGCTTGCTCAAAATCTATTTTTTTTTGTGGGAAGTAGTTTTCTGTCTGTTGTTTTATTATTGTAAGGAGTTCTATGTAGGTAGTATTTTGACTTTTGCCGCTACCATGGCGGTCGGTATGCTATTCCGACCGCCATCGTAATCGGCCCCTAAGTATTTGAAGAGTAAACATGTTCATATAATTGTTACATTTCAAAATATACACTATATTTTTGTTTTGCTTTTATTGTTGGATACTTTTTTGATGTTTGTACTTTATTCACTGGTTTCTTTTTTCTGCATTGGTTAAAAAGTAAAATGTTGTTTTTCATTGAAGTGTAACACTAAGGGGCGATTCCGATCTCGGCCGGTAGGAGCACCGAGTCGGATTCGGGCTCTACCGGATCCGATTCGGAGCCTCACTCTACGGACCGATTCGTGCCTGTCGTCCGGGCGAGCGAGTACGATGCGAGCGTATGCTCGAAATCGCCGACCGACTCGTTCGCGGGTCCGGAGCCGCTCCGACCGACTCGCACGGACACGACTCGCACCGCGCAATGGAGACGTTCCCCGGCGAGCCAGTACGATGCGCGCCTCGAGCAGTCCGACCGACTCGCGCCGTCCAGCTCCAAAGAGCAGTCGGAGCCGGACTTCGGAGGTCCGTGTGGGACCTCCCTGCACGCATCAGCTGTGCGAGTGGCACACAGGGGGGACCCATGGGTCCCCCTACAACGTGCATGTCCGGCGCGACCCGCATCAACGCGAACCCGCTGTAGGGGGTGCCCTTGTTCGCGTCGTACCCATTGAGTCAATGGGAGCCAGTGTACGCGTTGTGCGACCGGCTCCCATTGACTTCAATGGGAGTCCGACCGAATCGCAGTCCGATAGCATACGGACGCATCGTGCTCGTTCGGTCGGGATGCTAGAGTCCGATTCGGTCGGAAATCTCTCCGGGTCACGGCTCGGTCGGGAGAATTTCCTGCCAGGCATGTAATCGGCCCATTGGTTTGTTTATTTAGTCTCTATTTTTATTCAGTTGTTTTAAAAAAATACTCGCTACTTTTAGTTGATGTAGTTTTTTTCGTTGATGTTGTTTTGTTTAAGTCTGTAGAAGCAATTAAAATAAAAGTTATTTGTTAGTTATGTTTTGTTTTTTAATACATTTTTTAGTTTTAATCATGTTAACTCTATTAGTTTGTTAAGATATATACTTACTTTGTTTTATTTTTTTCATTCAATGTTGATTTTGTAGTTGTTTTGGAGGTAAATCGTCGTTTTGAATCTTTCTAGGTGTAGTTTTAGTTAAGTTTAGTCTGTGAAATATAAAGGAAAGCATATTATAGTTTTAGTTAATTTAATTATATATTTTTCTTTTAAGCTAATTTTATTTATTTATTTAAAAAGATTTGTTCTTGCCTTTAATAGAGTTTTCTGTTTAGTTGTTTGTGTAGATCTTTTTTGTTCTGTTTTCTGTCTTGCAAAGTTTCGTCCTTCTGCAGTGTTTGTCTGTTTCTACGGTAAATCTTGTGTTAATTATTTGATTGCTCTTTACAGTGTTTATTTAATTAGTTAGAGTTTTCTATTGGTTTGTGTTGGTGTAGTTTAAATTCATTGGTTGAGATAGCTTTTTTGAATTTTTTGGCAGTTATAATTTAATTTGTTTAATGTTAATCATGTTTGTTTAATGTTTGTATTTTGTTTAAGTAATATAATGAAAATGTATGCGTTAATAAATGTTATATATTTTTATATATGTAATTTATATATGTCTGTTTATTTTTGATAGTTGTGATATTTATTTTATGTTGTAGTGTTTGTTTATTTATTTGCTTTTGATTTTTAAGTGTATTTGTTTGTGTTTTAGTTTTATTAATTTTGTGAATTTTTTGTGTGTTGTTTTTAATGTTTGATATATGTTATTTGTTTATATTAATGATAATAGTTTATTTTTATGTTTAAATGTTATTTTTTTGTATAGTTTATATGTATTCTATCGATGTTTGTGTTGTCGATGTTGTGCATATCAATGTTTTTGTTGTAATATATGTTATTTTAATTGTATCAATATTTTTGTGGGGTTTTTTTGTTGTCGATATTTTTGTCATCTAAATGTTTTTTACGATATTCTTTATATCGATGTTTGTATTATTTTAGTTTTGTGTATTGGGTGTCGATATTTCTGTATACAATATTAGTGACTCGATAATTTTGTAGAGTCGATATTATAGGAGTCGATGTTGTGTCAGTGATCCAGAGCATTTGCATATGACATGATTTCAGCTAAGCGTATATTGATTGTAAATTGGTCTTTAACTTGACTTTCCTGACATCATGATTTGTTGTAAGGTAAATGAACTTTTAGTGAAATCTGGGCCTTGTGTGAACATTGTGTACATGTATATTTTGTAGCCATCCTATTGGTAGCATCATTTTACTACGGTATACAAGTGCCAAAGTATACAAGGTGATCAACTATCCTAGTAAGGACTTTAAAGGATGGAGTGTAGACAAGTCCATCAATGCATTTGGAGCTGTCTGGGGTTATGACGTGAACTGAGAGCAACTGTTTCCAGGTTATGTAGGATGCATGCATGTGCTCATGCTAATGTTGAAGCCTATATGGTGAACCATGAAGCTGGTGTGATATGTGCACTTAATAAATGTTTTCTGTTGATATGTGATGGTCAGGTGTGGAAATGCAGTTGTATTTAAACCAACTTTACATGTCAGATTCATCCAGGGCAAGCGAAGGAGAATGGCCACATCATTGGGAGCACAGCTGGTCACAGTGGGTCTGGATGTTACAGTTCAGACACGGAGGGACCCAGTGACCAGGCGGGTGTGGGGAGTGCAACGGAGGGCACAAGCTTGAGTTCTTCAGATAGAGTCATCCACCGGTTCACACTCCTGAGTGGTGGCGGACCCCACAGGATTAGCTCGACCATCAACCTTGTCCACCACCCCCAGTTGCATCGCCACCCTCCCTGTTGCTCCCCACCCATTGGCTGGGCCAATCCCTTAAGATGGGAGCTGTCTCATTTGCTCCCGGCACCTCAACTCCCTGCCCCTGTCCCCCCGCTGCGCTGAGTGAGGAGGCTATTGACCTCCTGAGGCACATCTCTGTGGGTCAGACCGCGACTCCTGAATGCCATCCACAGGCAAGGCACCCATCTGCAGCAGATGGTGGCCTACCTGGAAGGCATTCACAGTGCAATGTCTGTCTTACAGAGATCCTGTCAGGCTCTTGCCTCCTCACTCAGCACAGCCTCCTGTCCACCCCAAACTTGTGTTCCTCCCCTGGCCTATACCCATCCAAATACCCTGTTACCAAACTTACCCAAAGCACTCACACACAATGCCATGTACCCACCCCATACAGACCCAAGAAGCACACACACACAAGCACCCCCACAAAAAGAAATTGCAAGCATCCAAACGCACACAACAACTGATAACACCACACCCACATACTCACACCACTCCCCCATCATATTTCCACACAGCACAGGAGAAAAACACACATGCATGTACACACCACACCCCCACCACCACATCCCCACCCAGCACAGACACCTTCACACACACATGTACCATCACAACCACCATATTATCCATTAAGACAACACAGACATCCACAGTCACCACCATATCAGCAGTCACAACACACACACAACCTGCACTTCCACTGCAACAACATCCACAGACACATGACTCACACTATACACACACCTAAGAAAACCCAGAAATAAACAATCATGCACCCAACAGACACCTGAGAAACAAGACACACCCATACTTGCAGCACACGCACCTGACACACATGCACCTGCACCTGCAACAGCCCCAAACACATCAGACATTGACACTCCCTTCTACCTCCAAGACACCACTCACTCCCAAAGCCCTTCCCAAGTTCCCCGCTGATGATCCAATCTTTCACCTGGCCTCTTCCGTCCCAAGCCACCTACCACCCTTTCCACAAAGGTTCCAACCCCTGCCACACCCACACCCACCACTTCCACCTCCCAAATCCACCCCTAGTACAGACCCATCCACCTTTTCCAAGGGTCCCACTTCAAAATGTCAGACCACCCCTTCGGACTCCAAACTCCCCCTTTTAAACATTAGTCCACCCCTTCCTCTTCCAAAACCCTTCCTTCCAAACCCAAGAACACCCTTCCCAAATGCCCTCCCCCCAAGTAACACCTTTGAGGTACCTGCCATGCCCAATGAATGCCCCTTTGTAAGGAGGTTCTCTGGCAATGTCATGAAGTGCAAGTTTAGTGGCACAGCAGTGTGCTGAACCGCACAATTTGAAAATGGACTGGCCAGCTGGCGTCTGGTTGACTATATCTAATTGTTTTTGCAAAATTAAACATTTGCTTTGATTAGAACATATTAGTCCTGCCATTACTTTTCTAACTATTTGATGTTATTATTTACTTTGTGATGTATGACTATAGTTGCGTTTGTTTCATCCCTGATTGCAGATCCACTTGAAGGGGTTAGTATGATCTGACCTTGGAACCAGTGCTGGAGTTACACAGGACAATGGGAAATGTTCAATGGATGGCTGTGTGGGATGAAATCCTATTACGGCTGACATTGCATTGGGTGGTATTTCATATAGTAAATATTTCAGCTTGGCTTGGCCAATGCCAAAATCATTTAGCTTGCACTTCTCCCTACGATGTAGGTTGGATATGTGTTTGATGTGTGCAAATTAGTTTTTCGTCCATCATCACATGGAGGGTGTTAAATTGTCAAACCTTATTTGGAATTTTAATTGACATGTGCCCATTTTGTGTGTGTATCTTACACCTCACTTTATATTAATGTGAGACAAATGCTGTTTACTGTTGTGTTTGCTTTCATGACTTGCACTTACACATTTCCCGCATATGCATGGCACTTGGTAATGCTATTGATTGTCCCGAATATACTTAAAAGCCACAGGTCCTGTGCACACAGATGTTTTGAGGCATGTGCAAAGTGGACTGTGGCCCAGGGCCCCAGCCTTTCAGGGGTCCCCCTGGTAAGAGCAAACCTAATCTGCATAGATCCTTTACATGGTGCCCTTTGAATGCTTCTCACACTGATTATTTGGAATCCCATTTACCTGACATTACCTTTTAATGTTAGTGATCTCTGAGAGTCCATTAAGAGATTTAGCAGAGAAGGTGTGTTTCAGTTTCATGACACATCCATACAGATGTATCTTTGATATCACAACAGGACCTAGAATGTGAGCTATGTGAGGATGTCACATAGATTAATAGGTGTGATATTGATGAGAGGTGCTGTTGAGTGACACCATTTAATGCACACATCCCTATTCCAAATTATGAGATGTGAACACATCGACCTTTGTAGAGTGTGCCTGTGAAGTGTTTGTGACTTGGCCAAAGAGGGCATCTAGAGCTGTAATTGGATCATGCATTGAGAACAATTCTGAACAGGGGCCCAAAAAATATGTTTGGCCCAGTGATCCCAAAAACCTTGCCAGATCCATGACTGGCATCTGTTTGCAGAGGAGTCGATGGAATAGGGTATGAGTTTAGCTTACCATCGGTTGCATCCAAGACGGTGTTGGTTTTGGACGTCATCAAGCAGGAACAGCAGCAGCAGGATGTGTAGGATCAGCTCCATGGCAGCACAGGACACGTGAAGCTGTGTACAGGTGAGTTTCAGCCTTATATGCATCCCTTTCCACCAGCTCAGATGTGGTGGTTGAACCGCTACAGTCACGTCGGCAAGAAGGCACATCGTAATTGGGTCGGCAATAACACTGGCGGTCCACCCTCCGACAGACGTATTGGCCTATCCCGCTGCCACCGCTGGTTGAAATTTTCTGGGGGCGGGACAGTGGCGGTCTTTCATATATGTAACCGCATGCATCGTAATAGGGTGGTCGGACCGCAACAGTGCGGCGGGTATTCTGATGCCGTTTCAACGGCGGTACCATAACTGCCAAACTCGTAACCAGGCCCTATGTGCGTCCTTTGGCAGAGCGCCTCATCCAATAGCTTATGAACTTCCAAATGTATGCAAACACATCAAAATCCTCTGTTAGCTAGGCAGCATGTCTGACAACCAAATCAGTGTCACCTTGTGCTTGAACCGTTTCCACTTCTGGATGGAAGAGAGTTTTCTCTGCACGAACAGGGGAAAACCAAGAACATTGTGATGAGAGCAATTGAACCTGACACATTACCCTTTGACTTCCTACTGCCCCCTTAATGCTCTGCAATAGGAAGACATATAGGGATAAGCTTTGATGTAGACATTCCTTTGTACCTCAGGTCAACTCAGTAGTCAAGAGGACGAATCTCCAGCTCCCCTACTCTGCGAAATCTTACCATTAAAATAATCCAACCACAAGGTGGAGTTGACAAGAGCTCTGGTCATGAGACTCACTCAAACTACTGCATCCATTTCACAGGTTTCCCTAAGAGCCTCATCACCAACCTAGAAAGACTACAGAACCATACAGCTACTGTCCCTAACCTCAACACGCCATATCAAACCCAAATTGAGATATCTCAACTGGGTCCCATTCAAAGCCAGAATTAAATTCAAGGTCCTCTGTACTGTCCACAAAGCATGCTGGGGCAAAGGCCCAGTACATAAGCAAAATCTCTATTCTATGGTCATCTGATCAACTGCCAATCATGCAAGATTACAAGAGAATGAAACAGTCAGGACTGTCCGGTACACTGTCAGGGACTTGGGCAAGGACTGGTGGCTGGGTAGAAAAAGTAAGCAAAGAGAGTACAGTGCTGCCCAGGATCACACAGGGAGTCAGAGGAGAAAAGTGATCCAAAGGGGAAGTCTGCACAAGGGAACAAGATGGTTACAACATAGGGCCCGATTCCGATCTCGCTCGGAAAGCCCTCCGTACGACTTGGATCCAGAGGGCTTTCCGAGCGGAGACGTGCTCCGGGAGTCCGAACGAGCGAGTATGATGCAGCCGGTATGCTTATGGACTCGGTTTCCCCGGACTCCCATTGAACTCTATGGGAGCCTGTGTACAGTCGCGTACACAGGCTCCCATAGCAGAAAAGGGGTTGGTGGGGAAAAGCGTACACCCTGTGGCGGGCACCCCATGGTGCCCGCCACACTGTGCATGCTTGGTTCGGGGGGACCCATGGGTACCCCCCATGATAGATTCGGAGGGCCCCAGGTGAAGGGGGGCCTAGTACAGCCCCCGAGGTACGCTTCCGACATCCGTTTCGTCTCTCTGAGACCGACGTGAAGCGGCTGTCCGAATCGTGCATCGTACTCGCTCGGTCGGAAATCGACTCCATTGCGCGGCACGATTCGTCTACAAACGAGACGTACGGAGCGGTTCGGGTCTGGAAACGATTCAGTCGGCGCTTACGCGATCTTCGCATCGTACTTGGTCGTTCGGACTTGTGTACGATTCGGTCGTTAAAAAGGGCTACGAATCGGATCCGGTAAAGCCAAATCCGATTCGGAGGCCTTCCGGGCGAGATCGGAATCGGGCCCTTAGAAAGGTCAGGTTCTCAAGAGGCAATTTAGCATGCAGAATAACTAACACCCAGTACGGATGTGCAAGACATATAAATAACATTAACAATAAAGGAAATGTGGGGTAAAGCACTCGGGACCTCCCACGGTAAGACTGAGGCACAGTAAGTTCCTCACCCAGAATTGCTGTTACAGATACTGACTGCAAATGCCAACATATAGGATATACATGCAAAGGCAGGGTCTGTGGAGATGATACCTATGGTGATGTTATAAATGTAACTCAAAGACAATACTCACAGTGAACAAGAAACACCACCTAAGTTGTCAGCTGTTCGCACAGATCTTGGCGATCAACCAGGAACACGCAAGGCGCTAACAGCAAGGGTGTAGAGCTAAATACACAGCTACAATAGACAAGGAGCTAACAAGGAGGAGCACTTAACAGGAAATGAGGGGAAAAAGGACACACTTGGCGGAAGGTAAGAAACAAACCCACAAGGATACTGGAAGCTAAGACTGCAGGAACAGAAAGATAGCAAGGTGGAAACTGGAACAAAGGAAAATGGAAAAAAGGCAGGGACTGGAAAAATGTAAATACAGATGGAAAGAGACTTCAAGGGTGTACTAAATAGTCCTGGTTCACGAATCAAGGAAACAAGGTATAGCTAAGGCTCAAGAGTCAAGGTAGCACTGAAGGCAGTTCTACTTCAGTTGTAAGGAATAGCTGCAGCTCAGGAATCCAGGTAGCGCTACGGAAGCACTAGTTCAGGAACAAAGAATAGCTGCAACTCAGGAATCAAGGTATCTAGGTAGCATTGAAGGCAGTGCTAATTCAGGAACAAAGATAGCTACAGCTCAGGAACAGGAATCAAGGGAATGCTGCTAGTTCATGAACAAGGATAGCTATAGTTCAGGAATCAGGGAATAATTATAGCTCAGGAACTCTGGAAACAATGTTAGCAAAGTTAAGGATCCAAGGGTTCGGTCTCACAGGAACACAGTTACAATGACCAACCCTGGAATGAAGGGAGCTGGGGCTTAAAAGAGCTCACAGTAATCACGGGCATCAGGTGTGAGCAGGCTAGCAACTGCCAGCCACAGGTGTGCTGAATTCCTCCACCCATCCTTGGCCTGCAGGGGAGGAGAGGGAGCAGTCAATTATAGGTAATGGAGTTTGAAGCATGAGTAGACTGGTTTCCCACAAAACCCGGCATGGATTGGGAATGGATAGCAATTTCCAAATAGCGTCCAAATGTATGGAAATCAGGATATGCATGCATGGGAAGGTGCGGAAGCTTATTAGAACAATGGAGAGTTCACAATCCAGCCCCCTGATGGTGGGCATGAGAGCGCAGGGGAGCGAGTTGTGACAGAAACCTGGCAGTAAATCCTTAGGTGTTCAAGGACTAAAAATGAGAAATGTCGTTAGACACACATGAGCTCTGAACCCAACCACATGCGTATGAGAGAGACAGTGAAGAAAAACAGCACTTACTGGGACAACACTATCCACACAGGAAAAACTCCCCGTCTCTCTCGCCTTCAGCCATCCTATAAAACAAGAAAGGACAACGTTACAGGAAAAGAGAGTATAGAAGAGGATAGAAAACTGACTAATGTCAGAGGGGGATGGGCAACAGATAGGGGATTTCACAAACCAAAATTAGAGACAAACTTGACCTCCGAGCAGGGCGTCTTGCAGAAGGATGATCCTTCAGTTGGGAAAATGCCAGGAGAGAAGATCCCAGAAGAAAGCCTGTTCTGGGGGTACCAAGAGAGAAGAAGATGAGGTGGAAACCTAAGACGACCCATACACTGAAGGGGACGAGAGCCAACAAGACATCTGCTAGGAGCACTGTTGGTTCCCGCCAATGAGCGCGTCAAAGCGTGCCACAACCCAGGGGAGTGTTACTACCTGAAGCACAGGAGCGGGAGGCCGGAAGAAGCTGGGGAATGGTGGGGAACATCCTATGTTACAGTTTCTTTTCCCTACCATTCTAACTGAACACTGAAATATGGGCCTACGTTTTTTGAGTTTGACTTGTGAGGAAAACTAACTGCACTGGAAGAAAACTTACAACATGCCTGGAAAGGTGCAAGAGGAGAAAGAATAGATTTTTGCCACAGAGCTTTGATAAACACCTTTAGGTTAAACACCCATGCTAACCATTCCATGATATACTCCCTCGATAACGGTATAGACATAGGGAAGAGATAGCCAAACAGGAGGAACTGCCACAAGTATAGTTAGAAAAGTTACCAAGAGAGTAACACAGAGTTTTTATTGTTTCACTTACCTGGGATTATGTTTTCTTCCAAGAGTACGCCGGCAGAGGTCCTGACTAGAAGTACCTTAAAGGAGAGAGAGAAAAAGACGTTATTGGGGGAAATGGACTATCCTTTGTATTATAGTTACAATCAGCTATTATGTTTTCCTCAGTGACAAAAGAACTCCTGGAACTGATTATCCTAATTCGTTGTGTTGTTTTGATCAAACTTAAATAAAACACCATTGCAAAGCTCATGCTTAGAAAGCATCCTAGACCTTGTTTCTGACCCACCCTCCCACAAGTGGGTTCAAAGGAAATGGAGGATTTTATTGCAAAATTGGCAGAGGGTCCACAGACACTAGAATGGGTTATGGAAAATTCATGAATACCTCTCAGCAGGAGAGTGAGACACTCCAGAAGCCTCTACAATCTCAATTAGAACAACTAGAAAAAAATATCACAAAATCAAGATGCCGCCATTGACTGACTCGCAGATGCACTAGACCAACAAAAGGGTTATACTGGCCGTCCATGGGTCGTACTATGAAAATGTAGATCCAGATTTATTCTTTAACAATTTGAGAGAATCACACAAGTGGCAGCTGGCTTACTGATAGAAGAAGCCAAAAACTGGGACCACTGCTTCAAACAGCATATCAAGCAGCTAACCCCAGGGAGTTGACACCTTATGTCAATATAAAAGCCAGTGTACTTGAATGATTGGGGTGGACAAAAAAACATATTGCGATAAGATTGCGGCAGTTGATAGAAACAAGTGGCGAGACACCCACGCTTTATTTTATAGGGTAAAGGATTTTGCTGGTTGTTGGTTGAAGTTGGAAATGGCTACGAAGGAGGAAAACATCTATCACAAACAATTGACGAATTCTCTACAAATGGCGGTACAAAAGTGGGTTAACAAAATGGCAATATTGCTCTAATGTCTACTGTAGAAATTGCATCTGCAACAAATGATGGACGGAATGCTGAATGAATCAAACATTCACCCCCAGTCAAGAGATCTGGGCATTATCCATCATTCGCCATCCCAGTTTGGACCCAGTTATATGCAAATCCTTCTTGACCCTGTTCCTCAGGGGAACAGTCAGGCCAGACTGCCAAGCCAGGTCCTCCCTGGACCAGAAACAAGCATCCTGGGACTGGTTTCAGGGTAACACCCCTATCAGCCATGCTAAATTGAATACAGTGGCACAGGGAGGAAGGGACCCACGTCTGAGGCATACCCATCCCACATAGGGCAAAAAGTGCTGCGGCAACAAATGATGGACAGAATGCTGAATGAATCAACCATTCACCCCCAGTCAAAAGTTCTGGGTTAAATCCATTGTTCTTTTTGCTCACCACACCACCCCAGTTTGGACCCAGCCATATGCAAATTAGTCTTGACACTGTTCCTCATGGGAACAGTCCAGCCCGACTGCCAAGCCAGGTCCTCCCTGGACCGGAAGCAAGCTTCCTGGGACCGGTTTAGTTGATATTATTCATCTGCTCAGTTTCTGCAAGGGGCCCCTGTTCTGGACATCTGGGTACTCTTGTATATTCCTACCTGGAAACAGGCTATGATGCTGCTTTCAGTGCTAGCTGGGATACCATCATCCAGCCAGGAATGTCTCCATAGATTCAGCTAGCTGCAGCCTCTTGATATGTTTGGAGTTTTTGCTCCTTGATTAAAAAAACCTGCTTACAGTTCATCATCATCATCAAGCTTTATTGGGCACAAATTCACTGAGCCATAAAAGCACAAACTATTACAATAAATGGTTACAATATGATTAAAACATCGATCTCTTAAAACCAAAATTCACACAATGCCAAAGGCGGTTAATATAAAACATAAATCGTAAAAACAATAACATTACGTGCAAACGTCATGTATAAAAACACCGACCAATATATATCTGCAAGGTTAAAATGCAGTTCTGATGACCATTGTCTGCATATAACCATGAAGTCCCAATGGAGTCACCAATAAACAAACCAATGAGCTAAGATTAGTACATTTACCCTTATCAAATTTTCCGGTTTCCTAAATCATCTAAAAAGCTCTAATATGGATTACCTTCAAGAGGAACAGGGCAACCCTGTAGCATACTCTAAGCGTCCCTAATTCATACAAACATTTGATAAATAATTCTTTTTGTAATAATAGTGGTTTAAGAAGGAATTTCCTGGTGGTCAAATTAAATTTACAAAAAAGTGCTATGTGCTGATTGGACTGATCTGATCGGTTATCACAGGGGCATTTCCTAGTAATTGTGTCCCAGCTCGTTTTTTGGAAAAGCAGTCAAATGATGGAAAATAAGAAGATGAAAATGGGTTAAGTGATACCTGTGCTGTGCATTATTAACTATCGTAAGGTACAATTTGCATCCTAACTCCTCATTCCATACTTCTGTATCGCCCTACTGTAACCTTGGGGAGATCTACTTGTTTCCTCTTCCTATGGCAGACTTCCAGCACATGCTCACCTATTTCTTTTTTTGAATACCTCTAGATATCCTTTGGGTGAGACCACAGATCCTCGTCTGACTGGTCCAGTCCCAGCAAGATCTGTTTTATGTTTCGTAACCATAGGATTCTATTCATCGTATCTACGCCCATACAGTCCTTAAGGATTAACTTAGTAAGCAGATTTTCTTGTTTGGATCAGAGAGATCGCCCCAATAATAGGGGTTTGGTATCAAGGATATCAGAAAGGAATTCAACTCCCAACTCCCAGTGCACGATAGAGACCGGGGTAGAGTGGGGTACTGACAGTAATCTCCCTTAAAAAGGTATTTTCTGTTATCTGTAGAAGTCTCTTGTCCCATGTTGTCCAGATCCCTGCACCACACATTGCGGATGACATTTTTAGCGCTATAGAGGGTGAGCATCTGGGCAATAGGTTTATTACCTAATTTAGCAGCAAACCTCATCAACCCTTCATTATTTCTAATCATGTTGGAGACACAGATCTCCCTATGGCACTGCCAATCCAATTTTGATGAAAACTGGATTCCCAGATAACTAAAAGTATTGGTGCTTTGTAGTTTACTCCCTTTAATATAAAATGTATGTTGATTCCCTCCTGCACAACCACAACCCATTGTAAAAGTTTTAGCAATATTAATTTTCATGCTCCTCTCCTCCATAAAATCTGTAAAAGAATTTATTCAAAGTTGCAGACTTTTTGGGGTATGTGCTAATACAGCTGCATCATTGGCATACAAAAGTATCGGGACCTGCGCCTACCAATCCTGGGGGTATCAGCACCCACCGCTTGAAGCGTTTCTTCTACATCTTTTACTTCTATATATAATGAAAAAGGAGCACCCCAATACATACCCTGTCGAACCCTCTCCTTATGTTGAAAGGTTCAGTTAGTTCGCCTTGTATTCCAAATCTAACTTTTGCCACTAGATGTTTATACAACTTGGCTAAGAAAGAAATAATATCCTGGGGACCCCTTTTATCCAGAAATTCCCAGAGCTTCCTATGGTCAACCAAATCGAAGGTGCTACTAAGGTCAGTAAAGCAAATCTACAGTGATCCATCCATAGCTTGGGTATACTTCTCCATCAGTAGGGTCAAGTTAAGCGATTGCTCAACCGTCCCAAGGTCTTTCCCTAAACCCAAACTGGGCACTAGAGAGAATTTCATTCTCTTCTGCCCATAATTCCAATCTCTCTGGCAAGACTCTCCCCAACAATTTAGTGGAAGAGTCCAGCAGTGAAATGGGCCTATAACATTTTGGGTCGTTTCTAGAACCCGTCTTAAAAATCGGTATAATTAGTGAGGTTGACCAGGTAGGGAGTATATGTCCTGCTCCTGCTGCATTAATGTTAATGTTAATGTTAATGTTAATTGCACTTGTAGAGCGCAACTGCTACCCGAAGGTATCCTGGCGCTAAGGTAAAGCTCTCCACGGGGATCATAATGCTTGGTGAATTGCGATACCCTAATTTGTAAAGTCAAGTCTTTAGAGCCCTCCTGAAAGCCATCAGCTTGGTCATACGTCTCAGATGAATTGGGAGGGTATTCCAGGCCCTAGCCGCATTTGCAATAAAACTTCTGCCCCCCCAATTAGCTTTTTTCACCCGGGGCATCATCACCAGTTTTGCATCCGAGGACCTGAGTGCTCTTTTCGGAAGATACCAGCGGAAATGTTGTTTTAAGAAATCAGGCCCCGTTCCCTGAAGGGCCTTAAAGACCAGACAGAGTGCCTTAAACTGGGTGCGCTTTCTAACTGGCAGCCAATGAAGTTTTCTAATCTCTGCTTTGACCGATACATACTTCGGGGTACCCGTAAGGAGTCTGGCTGCTGCATTCTGCAGCATTTGTAATTTGTTCATAGATCCTTCTTGTAGCTTAAGGTAAAGACTGTTGCAATAGTCTAATCTGGACATTACTAATGCAGAGACCACCGTTTGTTGTGCCTCTTTAGGAAGAAAAGGCATAATTTTTCTACACGATCTAAGAATGTACGAAGTGGTAGCTACCACAGTGTTCACCTGGTCCTTAAGACTGAGTGTGTCATTAATCCATACTCCCAAGTTCTTTACCTTCCTAGTCGGAGAAGGCAGGGGTCCTAAGGTGTTCGGCCAACAATCTGGGGTCCAGAAAGTAGGATTGTTGCCGAAAAGCACAACCTCTGTTTTGCTAGAATGTAGCTTTAAACAGTTCTGAGCCATCCAAGTTCCCACTGATTTCATGCAGTCCTGTAGCTTGGATGTGGTATCCTGTAACAGCTCCGGTCGTATTGCCACCACAATTTGGGTGTCATCAGCGTAGGAAGTCAAACTAAAACCGAAGGATTCAATAAGAGGGGCTAGAGAGGACACATAAATATTAAAAAGCGTCGGGCTCAATGAAGACCCCTGCGGAACTCCACACGGAAGGGAGAAAGCTTCTGCCTCAAATTTATCCAAATTGACCGTTTGAGTTCTTGCTAAGAGAAAGGATTCAAGAAGTTTTTTAGCCCTGCCCTTAACTCCTATCTCCTCTAACCGGTCCACCAAAAGGGCATGATGGACCGTATCAAAAGCGGCCGAAAGGTCCAGCATGATCAGGGCGGCCTTACCTCCCTGATCAAGAATAAGCCTAATCTCTTCCGTGGACTTAATAAGAGCAGTTTCCGTGCTATGGCCCTCTCTAAATCCATATTGGGTCCGGTTCAACGCCTGAGATAGTTTAAGAAACTGGGTGAGTTGAACATTCATATTACTTTATATCATTTTGGCTGGCAGGGGTAGTTTAGAGATGGGTCTAAAATTATTCGGGTCTTTGGCATCTAGATTAGGTTTCTTCAATAAGGGCAAGATGGAAGCCTGTTTCCAGTCTCTAGGAAAGTATCCTTCTATATACATTAAGTTGAACATAGATGTAAGTTTATCTACCACCATCTTCGCCGCTAGTTTTAATGTCTCCTATCGGGCATGGGTTATGTGGCGAACCTGACTTCACTTTAGCAAGTAAGTTATAGGTATCCACTTCTGAAAGGGGACTGAAGCTATTAAATTCCATGTTGTCTTTTATTATATTTATTGGACAAGTAGATGGGTCAGGTGGCTTTTCTTTGAGGAATTCGAGAAAGTTTGAAAAATAGCATTGACTTTATCGAAAAGAATTTGGCTATACTATTGCATAGTTCTTGACTCGCTGGGATGGGAGGGGAACAAGGGTGGGCTAAAGTATTAACCGTTTTAAACAGAACTTTAGGGGAATTTTTGGCTTCTTGAATTTTTTCAGTGAAGTACTTGTGTTTGGTGCTTTGCAGCAATTGTTTGTATTGAGCCAAACTCTGTTTGTATTCCTTTTTCTTCATCTTTATAATATTTCCTCCAGTTTCTTTCCCTGTATTTGCAAACTAGTTTTTGGTCCCTGAGTTCCCGTGAATACCAAGGTGCGGAGGGCCGTTGCCTATGAAGGCGTATCCGTGTTTTAGGGGCTAGCTTATTCCCTGCCTCTTCTAACCAATTCGTATAGGACTTGGTTGCTTGGTCCAAATCTGTGGGCAGCGGGTTATTAGTAGAGGTAAGTAAATTGCATAACTCCTCTGCTTCTAACTTTTTCCAGGCTCTTGTTACCAGATATTTTTTGGGGGTTTTATACCCGAGTGAGTGTGTATGGTGATCTTGAAAAGTGCTGCCGTGTGATCAGACCATATTAAAGGGTGTAAATTCAGAAACGAAAGCTGAGGGTTATTTGAGAAGATACCATCAAGGGTGTGACCTGCCCGATGGGCAGTTAGTTAGAAAAGGGGCCCATAAATTGGGCTTGGATCTATACACGTCCATTGGGACCCCATCTGGTCCTGCAGCCTTACCTTTTGGGCTGTCAGTTAATAGCCCTAACTACCTCCTCTATGGAAATGTTATACTGGTGGATAGCTCGCCTGCCCAACCACATGGATCTCTCTCTTCTTGGTCAGACCTATAGAATATTGAACCAAGATGGTCTGCCCATTCGGAAGGGGTGACTGCAGATTCTAAGTCAGGGTCTGTTACCTTTGTAAAAAGGGGGCCTTAACGGTTCTCCAAAACAGAACACTGTCTTTAGTTTCAGCGGCCTGCACCTGGTTCGCCTAAGCCTCCCCCTGTAGGAATTTCTTCCTGGTCTTTATAGCATTACTATAGTTTATTCTAGCTGTCCGAACTGCCTCCTTATCCCTAGGGTATTGGTTTAGGATTTTGATCATCCTGGTCCTAGCCTTTGTGCATTCCCCATCAAACCACCCACACCTTTCCTTCCCATGAGGTTTAACCCTTATTGTAAGTAATTGGTTGATAGAGTTGGATATTATCACATGGGCATCCTATGTCTCCCTGTGATTATTTTCAGGCTCCAGCCCAATTAATAGTTGGTCCAAGTTCTTTGCCACCAAATTCTTAAAAAATCAGCTGGATTAAAACCTGTCCATTTAATCCTGACACTGTTCTGGCACACAGGGACAATGTTGACAATTTTCCCTGAATCTCGATCCATTGGAAGGTTGAGATCCAAATTTAGGATTACTGGGTTATGGTCACTAATACCTAGGCCCTACTTGTAGATCTAGGATTGTTCCTTTTTGGAATCTGTAATAAGGATGTGTTCAACATTACTACCACTGCCTCTCCCTGTGAATGTAGGTAAGCGGCACCGGTCGATAGACACACCGTGATTGGCTACTTTCAGGTTTAATTATAACATCAGGTTATTAAGCGCTAAACCATATGGACTGTGTTAAAAGTGTGCTAGGTTGTTTCCTCGAGATCATGATACCCACATACTCTTTTGAACGTAGTGTGACATCATTCTCCGATGTTAAAATCTCCTGCCCAAATTATGAAAGAGTTCTGGTCAATATAAGTTTCCAAAACTATTTCAAGTGCATTAACCACCTCCACTCTTGATGAATCAAAATCATTGTTGTAAAAATGTATAACTGTAACGACCAAATTTGTGCCCAGCATGAAGGAGACAACTGATAGTAAGAGAACTGTAGGAAGCTCTTTTTAATTCGAGGATCTAAACACGTGGAAACAAGTCACCAAACCCCCTCAGGCCTACCACTATTTGAAGGGGTGGCGGGTGAATTAAAAACTACATATCCATCCTGCTCAATACTATTGAGTGACCATGTTTCCTGCAAGCACACAATGTGCGCAGGTACCACATATGTTTCTCAATCCTCTGACTCCCTTTTGCCAGCAATGCTGGCAATATTCCATATAGTCATTATAAACTCCCTTGGCTCGTTAAACTCCCTTGCTTACAGTTATCTTGGTCTTCTGGCGTGGAAAGCAAACAACCTGCAAAATGGTGATACCCTGAAAGCATATCAAGGCTATTTGCTTCAAGAGGCTGAGTGAGTCTCCTTCCTTGCATGGCTCATGGGAATAAGTGTCTTTTCCCTTTTGTGAGTTCAGAGTCCTGCACTAGGTAGCCAAGCCCAGCTCCTCCTATGGACGATCTGTCAGCTCACAGCCTGAACAAGCAGTGCCATCTTCTGATTTCTCCTTTACCCATGCAGTTGAGCTCATCCCTGATTGTATACAGGAGGCAGTTTTGCAATAAGAAACAAGCACTGGCAAAGTCAATAGGTCTGGCAATGGCTGCCAGTCTGTTGGCGTTGCCAATTCTTGTTTTGTTCAGTCATTTTTTTGCAAAACTTCATTATTGTGGAAGCTGTCAGGCCCTCATCACTCTAAACAAATATACCATTGGCTAAAGGCAAAAATATTTTTTTGATCTGAAAAAAAGCAGACATTACCTTAGTAATTCCTGGTACTGAAGATACCTACCTTGTGTGTGGATGTTCTCCTTGAGAAAGTGCAGCATCCCATAACTCACAGCGAAGTCAGCCATTGGATGAAGAGGGCTGACCCATTGTACAATGGTGCATGCTAGAGTAAGTGGAAGAAAAATGTGAATGACACAGCAACAAACTAGTGGATGAAATCTGGCAACAAACCCCTATACCTATGTTATACACATACATTTAATAAAATCAAAAGGCTTGGCTAGCACCAGACCAAAAAAGCATTCAATCTGGTATTGGTTTCCAGTCTCTTGCCGTTGCTAATGATTTTTGTAATGTTTTTGTAAATCTTTATGACAAATAGATAAAAGGGTTGAAAAGATAGATAAATAGGGATGCTTGCGAAGAAAGATAAGAGAGGGTTGTATAGAGAGTGTTGCATGGGTAGCTAGATAGAGAGATAGACAGACAAATAGATGGATGGTGCATATATAGAGTTGGTTGCATAGACAGCTAGATAGAGAGGGGTGCAAATATAGAGAAGTTTGCATAGATAGAGAGGGATGCCTAGAAAGATAGAGAGACAAAGGATAGATAGATAGATAGATAGATAGCTAGATAGATAGATTTGCACGGATAGTTGTAGCTATATATGATATATATGGTTGTCACGATATATAAAGATAGATAAGTTTCCAAAGATAGATAGATAGATAGATAGATAGATAGATAGATAAACAGACAGACAATCAGGTAGGGGGATAGATAGACAAGCAGATAGACAGGTTGATAGAAAGATAGGTAGATAGATGAACAGATACACAGGTTAATAGATAGAGAAACAGAGAGGTAGAGAAACAAACAGGTAGACAGCCAGGCAGGTAGATACACAGACAGACATACAGGTAGACATACAGACAGAGTGACAGATAGATAGATAGATAGATAGATAGATAGATAGATAGATAGATTGATAGATAGATAGATAGATAGATAAACAGATAGATAGATAGATAGATAGATAGATAGATAGATAGATAGATAGATAGATAGATAGATAGATAGATAGATAGATAGATAGATAGATAGATAGATAGATAGATAGATAGATAGATAGATAGATAGATAGATAGATAGATAGATAGATAGATAGATACGGGTAGCCTTAACGTAACTTGCATAAATATTCTGAAGTCTGAAAGATCGTAATGATCGTTGCTCTCCAAACACGCAGAGCTTTCTGCATTTTGCACACCATTGTAAAAATGGCCTTAAGGAAAAATACCGCTACAATTGTTATCCTGCAAATCAAACAGACGATTCAAAAGAACTACTGTCAAACCAGAGAAAGAAAATAGTGATTCAATGAGGATACCCTTATGCAGCTGGCAAAGTCAGCATGAAAAAGCAAATAACAGCAGGGAACATCCATGCAGGTGGTGAATCTTCTTTAGGAATACTAAAGTAGGACATTTGGAGTGGCCTGACCAGACCAGCACATGCTGTGCTCACAATTGCTGCACTGTTAGAAATGGTTTCCTCTTTCTGAAACCAAGCTTTTAAGTATGTCTCTGGTGTAATGCCATGACCTGTATATTTTGCTTTGAAAATGGAGCAACAGCATCAAACTAAAGTAAAAAAACGTGAACAAACCTCTTCTGTGTTTGTGTCATTTACCACTAAGCTGTACCTGGTGGTAAGAGGTAGGGTTGACAGCGCACACAAAATGGGTGCAAATACCTGTTGCACACATTAGTCTCCAGAACTTACTTAGCTCACCGCTATGAACTAGGTGCAAAAACAGGTGAAAAACATGCCACAAATATTTTCCCACTGTGGAGTTAATTTTTTTATATCTGTTAACACCACACTGGTCTAAATAACACTTTTAATTCAATTTTCATATTGTCTGTGCCACAAAATACAAAATTGACACATATTTCGTAAGTGAAAGGAATTTGGTGCCTAATGAAACATGTAGCATTCCCACCGAGACCTTCCTTCTCAGTAGCCTGGTGAAACTTCATCAGTAATTCAGTATTCCTGCAGCCGGAATTACTGATGGCACGGAGATCGGTAATTCTGAAGTGGGGGGAATATGGTGCGATAACAAATTACAAAACACAAAGTGGTATAAGAAGGGATTAATAGTGGCTGGAAGTAAGGAGTCGCCCAGCATGATGTATACAATGCGTATTACCACATGTATAATGCCTCTGGTGTCTCCAGGGTCACATTCGCCAGGGTAAACGTTGAGGACGTAGTCCCTGGAAGCAGTTCTGAAATTCAGAAATTACTGGCAGAATTAATGTTGTAACTCGGATTTCCCCTTTAATTCAACATTGTATAGGAAAATACTACGTTTAAAAAAAATATATATCTTTATTGACTTTACGCACACAAACGGACATAAGGCTCAAAGGTGCAAATGTATTACACCATGTACAATTAACAACCAGTGTTATACCTATGAAGCATACTCACTGTCCAATTTATGAGCGTCTTCCGGTTTGCCTATTGCCTCTGGGTATTTAGGTCTCATTCATCTATGAGTCGGTGGGTGCAAGCCATGTCGCCCAGTGTCATCACGTAGACCTAACTTGACCCAACAGCATTACAACTCCCAACTTAACCGTACCAATTGTCAGTTATACCGTCTATCCAATTAGCTCTGCTTAAACTCTAAGCAAGCGGTTTGGGGCATTGAAAACTAGGGTGTGGGATAGATGCGTCCGGGGAAGAAGGGGGCCATGTTTCTAATGGTCTTCTCAAACTCACGGTTGGTCCTGACCCTCACGTTTCATCTCCACTCAACCTGACCTCCAACACTGTTACGGTTCACTAGCGAGCCCCTCAGGGAAACAGGGAGATCGCCCACTCTTCCTTAAGCTGTATGGTGCCTCTCGAGCTCCAGGAAGCTTTCAACCACCTCCCCCACAGGTCTGCTAACGGTTGTCTGAAGAGCCCTCTGTAGTCCTCAGCGTGCAGCACCTCACCTTCAGCCATAGTCCAGGCTCTCACCTAGGCCCGCCACCGGCTATGCGATTGGCCATGGGGGGACTTCCAGTGACGGGCAATCTCTCTACGTGCTACTCCCAGGGCCAAATCCAGGAATCTGTTACCCACTTTCCGTTCAAGCCACTCCCTTATATAAACCTACAAGACAGATTTCTGCTGTATGCAACCGCTCACGATTGAGTGCTCTCTAAATCTGTTGTGACTTGTGACCAGAAACTTTATGATGGAACAATTCCAAACCATGTGGAGAATATCTGCGTGGGTTTGGGCACATTTAGGGCAGCAGTCTGTAGCATAACATTGAGTCTGTGAGGAGTGAGGTATGTTCAGTAGGGGTAGTTAAATTGAGTATATTTGAATCTAGTGTTACGTGTGTAGGAGTAAGTGCTTTCAGTAGTCGCGATCCATGTCTTTCCACAGAAAGACTTGCCTATATTGACTTCTCATCGAGTCTTAAGTAGCGGCAAATCGTCCATCTGCATGGACAGCACCAATTTATATAACCAGGAGACCAAATGTCTTCCGCCGCTGAACATTAAGATAATCTGGAAGAGGTTGTATGGAGGTGGCTCTGGCTCAAGTGCCCCAAACAAATGATTCACAGCATGGGTTATCGCCCTGTAGTTCAGAACTGGGGACCAGGCAAGCCATCCTCTGTCATTAATGGCTCCAAGGATCGAAAGGTGCCTTCCGAGTAACAGTTTCCACTCCTGCTTCTGTCCAAGGCAACATTCACTGGGCAGTAAAATAACCACCTGATTGGACAGCCAACCAACCAGCGGTTTCGCTGGGGCATAAAAGATGGTCGATCTCGTCTGGCGGCAGGCCCCCCAACATCGAGGTGCAACACATAGAAGTCTGGGTTTATGAGCGGGAGTGAGCTTCACCCCCCTTAGTAAAGCCAGCAATGCTTCTTTTCTGCTAAGGTGCCCAAATTCCTCCAGTTCTACAAGGTTGAGCCCCGCTAACCATCGGGCCACTCATTGCAGCTGGGCTGCACAGTAATATAATTCATAATCTGGGACCCCTAGGCCTCCCTTTGATGAGAGCCTCTGCAATGCATGCAGTGGCACCCGAAGGCGCCACCCGTCCTATATCATTTCCCTGAGCAGGACATCAAGACCAAGCTCATGGCACCCAGATTGGGAGGTTGACAAAGTGAAAAAAGAAAACACAAAGAAATGATGGACGGAGCGCTGAAACTTTTCAGACACTCACCCCCAGTCACAGATCTGGGTTGAATCCATCATCGTTCTTTAGCTCACTTTGCCACCCCAGTTCAGACACAGCTATATGCAAATCAGTCTTGACCCTGTGCCTCATGGGAACAGTCCAGCCCGAACTGCCAAGCCATGTCTTCTCTGTACCGGAAACAATTATCCTGGGACCGGTGATAAAAGACGCTAGGGAGCATCACTGTTTTAATCAGCGTTATGATGATCATGATGAGAAGTTGCAGGGACCGCCAAAGGCCACACTATTTCTCAGGCTACGCATCACCCCCTCAGGTTGCCCTCCTGTAAGTCTGAATCAGTATAGTATACCTTGATCCCTAAGTACTTGAAGACTGTGGATTCCCACTGGATTCTGGAATTAGTCACCAACACTGGCGATCCTTCCAGCTCCACCAAGATAAGGAATGCACATGACTTCTGCCAATTCACGCGAGGCCAGAGACCCGTCCAAAGTCCTTCATAAGGGCCCCACTACACTGGACCCCGACCGGGCATCCCTCAAATAGACCAGCATGTCATCCACATATAGCGAGACCATGTGCTACTCACCGAGGAGTGGGATTTCCCTGCTCCCGGCCCTCCTGACCCCTCACACAGGCAAACGGCTCGCTTGCCAGTGCAAACAGCATGAGGGAATGGGGGCAGCCTTGCAGTGCGCCCTGGCCAATCTCAAAGGGTTATGCAATGCACACGCCTGTACGCACCCATCCCCCGCATAGAGTAAGTTGACCCATTTGGTCCAGTTATCGCCCAGTGACATCTTGGCCATGACTGCCTCCATGTAATCTCACTGGAAGGTGTTGAAGGCCTTTCTTATATTTATGGAGAGGACTAGTGCCTCAGAGAATCGCATTCCATCTGTAGCTTCCAGGACATGGAACAGCTGCCTAATAATGTGAGAGGTATTGCGCTTGAGAATGAAGCCATTTTGGTCCTCATATATGAGCCAGCTGAGGTGGGGATGGAGCCGATTGGCTAGGACCTTACTAAGGAGTTTATAATCTAAGTTTAACATAGACAAATGTCCGTACGACATCTGTGGCATTGCTCGAGGGTTTAGGGATTGACACTATTAGGGCTTTTCTGGTCCTGTTAGGAAGACAACCATGCTCCAATGCGCCCACATACATTGCGGCCATCCGTGCAGGGCATCGTGCCCTGGGCCATACTTTCAATGAATTCTCTAATTTCCTGTTCAGATATTGGATCACCCAGAACCTCTCTGTCCTCCTCAGGGAGCCACAACAATGTTGCTCTGTCCAGAAATATGTCTACTATCTCTGCTGTCAAGGGAGTGCCGGGTTCATATAGAGTACGGTTGTAAGCTGTGAAGACTTCACGTATTTACATTTGGGTATAAAGCATTTCTCCCGTTGGCCTTGCTATTTGCATGATAGGGGCCCCCATCCTCGGAGCGAGTCAGCCAAGCCAGCAGCATGTCCTCACGTTCACCCTCGTGTGGTAAGGTAATCTCATCTGCTTATAGAGTGGAGCTTTTCTAGCCCCTCCAAATGTTTCCCCATCACGTGCGCTGGGTTAGGCCTTGGGCACTCTGGGACCTCGTTTTCCAGATGTCAGATATTGTCCTCTAGAGCAGACAGCTCCATGCGGAGTGAGCAGTCCACCCCACTCACTGGCTGAGGCAGTACCCACTAATAATCACCTTGAAGGTGTCCCATGCCACATAAGTAAGAGAGGCAGTGGGTGTGTTTGTGTCAACGCAACCTTCTATCCTATCCCCATGGGGGTCCCTAAAGGTAGATTCATACAGGTGGCTGGGCAAGAGTCTCCATGTGGGGATGGGGCGCCAAGCGTCCGCCCTGATGGATCTCCAACTCTATTGTGGGTTATGGTCTGACAATGTACAACCCAGATACACAGTTTGGGCTACGTGGGGTGTTAGGTCCGCTAAGCACAGCACCTTATCAAGTCTAACATGTAAGTTATGTACCGGAGAGTGGAATGAGAATTCGCTCTGATCTGGATTCCACTCTCACCATATGTCTCTGAGAGTCCAGTAATTCAGCCAGTCTCAGAAGCCCCACACCACTTTCATCACAAGTGAGTGGGCCAGTGGAGGAATGGCTCTGTCGAGGGAGACATCCACTGCACAATTATAGTAGCCCCCTAGTTGCATGCAAATGTGAGGGTCATGCACGGGGATATGGGAGAGGGCAGTCAGAAACATCAGTTGCCCTACATTCGAAGCATAGATGCTGCCAATCATTAATCAAAGCCCATTAGCTTCCCCACCACAATGGCATAACAGCCTCCAACATCAATGCATGTCCTGTCTGCCTCCAATGGGACTCCCAGTCATATCCAAATCAGTGACCCCCTGGAGAACGCTGAGTACTCAGTCACGAATATCGAGCCTCTCCAGAACCTCTGCAGTTTGGTTGTCTCCCCGTCATCAAATGGGTTTCCAGTAGTAAGGCTGTGTCCACCCCCTGCACTTTAGGTAAGCCAATATTTTATGATGTTTTATAATGTTTGCCAATTGAGCCCAGCACTCTCCAGTACATTCCAGGTTGGTAAGAAATAGCACATTAGTCTCTCGATTACGAGCTGGTGTCAATGCATATCACCCATCTGCCTCCGCCCCCCTGTACTGCCACAGCCACCCCCCAATCACAGAGCAGAGCAATCATATGCCAGTACTGGGTATAACCTATATAACCATTGCCACCTCCCTCTCCTCAGCTCAGAGTAGCATCAGCCCCCCTGCCAAAAGAAAGAATAAAACTGAATTGTGGAAACTAAACCCCCTCATACCATAGAGTTGTCTGGGGGTTTTCTCATGAGGGGCAGCAGCCTGAACATCTATTGTGATGGCTGCACTGCCCTGACTCCCTAACAGTATGATAATGTGAGGATTACTCTCCTTCAGAGCTGGACTGCCCAAGTCCCAGCAAGCCATCATTGCATGCCATTCCATGGGCCGATCAGGTGCTCTGATATGTGAACTGTTTAGGGTGAGGTCTCTTCCCTTCCTCCCAGCAAGGAGTGCCATCAAGGAAGAGTACAAGATCAGGGCATAGTTAGAATTATAGGTCAGCCACCAACCTAGGAGTCAATAGTGGTCCAGGGGCATGGTCCTCAGGGAAGGTCTCAGAGAATCCACTCTCAGAGGAGGAGCCAGAACGGTGGCTCCAAGGCAGCTCCTCGGTGATGTTCTCAAGGAGAGTGCTGCATCGATCTTGACTGCTTGTTCCTTCTCTATGTGTCCCTTTGTTGTGTGTGCTCTGCCCGCGCCCCAGAGGTGGCGCTTCAGCTTCAAAGGTCCTGCTTCCAGCCTGTACTACTCTTTTAGGTTTCTAGCCAATCCCAAGTTGCTGGTGGATCATCAAAAAACAATGTGCGGTCATCAACCATGATTTTAAGATGGGCAGGGAAGTATATAGCGAACACCTGAATCTCTCGGTTCATTCTTGACGAAGAGGAAAGATGCCCCCTGTCACTGAACCGCTAGTGTATAGTCCGGAAAAATAGCCACGTCAGCGTTCTTCAGTTGGAATCTGCAGATTTCTCAAACTTCTTGATGGATTTTGTCCCTATCTTTATAGTGCAACAAGCAGACAACCACCGGTCAAAGGGGTGCCCCAGGTGACATTGGTCTCGCAGGGATCCTATGCTCCTATTCCAGCACAAATAACTGTGACAGGCCATTGGGGGTGACCACCGTGGCCAGCCAGGTCTCGAGAAATGCAACCATGCTGGCCCCTTCTGCCTTCTTGGGGAGACCAATGATTCTGATGTTGTTGTGTCAGCTGTGACCTCTGTCATCATCAGCTCATCGATCCAGCAAGTCCACAAGGCGGAGTAGGACAGCCACCATTTCCTGCAGTCCTTAAACCATGGACTTCACTCCCTCAATTGCCTCTGAGTTCCATTTCACTTTGCCTGCAAGCTTGAGGTGGTCATCACAAAGGATTCCCTGCTCTATAGAGACTATCTTTTTGCTTTCAAGTACCTCACGTGAGGCATTTACAGCATTTAAGATCAACTCCAGTTTGTCAGGGCAAGCGGAAGTTGGGCCATGTTCCCTCTCTGCCGTAGAATCAGCTGTTCTGGGGCAATTCCCCGTCACTACCTTCCTTACGCTTTTGCTGTGAATCATATTTCTCAGACAAAATCCTACTCGCCCCAACTGTCAGTGCACTTTCGCCAAGGGTATATCTGTGCTAAGGGTCTGCGTCACTTGCCTGGAGGTAAGTTTCTGAAAGGTCCGACAGGTGCTCAGATTGTATACGAGCAGCCCCTCGACTGGCAGGCCACTGCTTCTCCTGTTTCTCCAATCAGTGGTACGCTCACCGCCCGGCATTCTGCCCAGGTACCACAAGGTCCCCGCAGCTCACATGCATCAGGGGAATAATAAAGTGTCAATGGTAGGTGGCTCACCCCTGGTGCAAGTTCCCCATGTCTCTCTCCTCCACATCTCCTCTCTCCCATGAGCAGGGAGCATAAAGTATCATTGTTGATCGCTGCTGTGATCTGCAGAGGCCCCTTGCTATGTCCATCCCTCCCATCAGGTCTCCTCAAGCTTCATGTCCAAGGGTCCCCCAGTAAGGCTGCCAGTCCACACTGCTGTAGTTGCTATGCTTCCCCATTTATTGGTGGCTCCCCTTGACATCAGCAGTCGGCACTCCAGTAGTTTCCACCACTAGGGCCTCCCACCTGGCCTCACATCAGCAAGAGCACCAGTCACCGCTAATGAGCAATAGCCCACACCCAGCCTCACAGCGCTTCCTTCAAGGTCTTGGGATTAAGTCTAGGTCCCTCCGCACTGGGCAGGTGAGCAATGGTCCCCCACTGAACCATCCAACAGGTCAGGAGGCAGCCTCTCCAGTGCCTCCTGGCTGCTGGGCCCCAGAGTCCACTGTTCTGGTGATGCGCTCCTCCTGGGAGGGGAGTGTCAGCTTCTGGCACTGTCAACCAAGGCCCACGCCAGCACTAGTGCTGCCTTAGCCAGCACCCCCAGCCAGGCAGCACACTCTGCCCAACCCTCCCTAGTTGGCAGGGGAAGTCACAGCAGCTGGAGGTCCAGCCCAGGGGGCACTAGCGCAGCCAGCTGCTTCAATAGTCCCTGGTCTGCCCCGCTAAGTCCTGCCAGCCGACGGCTTGACAGCTCACCATGCACTCCCGCCCATGCGGGGAGACCCTCACCACAAAAGGTTTTTTTTTATTTTTTTAATTGACATTTTTAACCAAACATTTCCAATACATTCCAACAGGCCAGTTCAATACTAATCAAGAAAATAAGCAATATAGCCATAATTACATCAGTACACAAAGCTAATAACAGCTTACACCGTATCCATCCTCCATTAATTTCAACCATGATAATAAGCAAGCAGAACATAGTGCACATAGTTAAGCAAACACTATCCCAGGAGTAAGCATTTTACACATAACGGCCTCGGAGGGGCTTTTACATCTTTTATGCATTGGGCCACTAGTCTTACACATCAATACATGCATCCTGACATTCGAATTGGGCATGGGGTGTAAGGGTACCATGTTTAGGGTGTAGTCTGCGAATCTCCTGTGTCCCCCACTCCAATCGTTGTTTGTGATCCAGCGTTCCATGTTAAGAATGGCTCCCATATATTCCGAGGTCTAGAGGAGGGTGGCATCAATTCCCAAAATGTACTCAACTGTGCGTGCCCATATATGAGGTCCCTAACCCAATCTTTAATAGAAGGCACTCGGCGTCTGCCCCAGAGGACTGCAACCTGTCTCTTAGCAAACAGAAGGAGGAGAGCATGCAATTTACGCAACTTGGGCGGCGTATCTTTTACGTACCCTAGTAGTCCAAGCGTGGGGGACGGGGCCAGTGACAGCCCCAAGATGTTGTTCACTGACTCAAAAATCTGCCCCCAGAAGACGGCTATCCTGGGACAGTGCCATGCAATGTGGAGGAATGTAGCTGCGGCATAGCCACATCTCCAGCAGTTATCGTCATCCCGGATGCCCATTCGGTGGAGGCTCACTGGTGTTCTGTAATATCTATGCAAATACTTAAAGTGGATCAATCTCAACTTATAATTCGGGGAGAGTTCCGAAAGTTGACCACAGCAATAATCCCACTGTGCCTCAGTCAGGGGCGTCTCCAGCTCGTCGTTCCAGTGCCTAAACGACGTGGGCTTCACTACCGGGGCGGTATCTTGCATGCGGGTGTAAAGGCGCGTAATGAGTTTACGGGGAGATGGGAACTTCAGCAGGTTATCCAATGCAGGCAGGGTCGGCGGCGCTCTCGGGAAGTCTTCCCAGAGGGCACGGCACGCCGTGCGTATTCTATGATATAAAAACAGCTCAGAGAACGGTACCACCTGACCCTCGGGAGCTACAGGAGGAGGCCGAAATTCATCTCCTGGATATAAATCCTCAAACGTCTGGAGAGTCATTTTCTGGGCTAAAGACCTGCTCAGACTGTCCCGTATACCAGGCATCATCGGGTTCTGAGCCAGTGGAATGGAAGGGGCATACAACACCGGGATCCCCGCTCTCGAACGCAGTTCATCCCATGACCAGCACAGGGTCCTAGCAGAGTCTATGTCTCCTCGAGGGTGGCGTGCCTTTTGATACAGCGCCACTTTTAGCGGGATGGGGGCCATGACATCTGTCTCAACCGCCACATGCGGCTGGAATTGGGTCGGGTGGACCCAATAATGCAAAAATTGTGCTTGAGCACATAGTGCATATAGCCGCATGTCAGGGGCTCCCAAACCGCCCTGTCGCAACGGGAGAGTTAGCAGATCCCAAGAGGCTCTAACCTGCTTCCCGGCCCACGCCAGCGTGGTCAGGTTTGCTTGGAGGGTGTTAAAAAATTGTTTGGTGAGTGGAATCGGTATGTTAACAAACAAATACAAAAGTTTTGGCAAAATAACCATTTTGGCTAGGGCTATCCTGCCGGCTAACGACAGTGGCAACCGAGCCCACACCTTTACCTTTTCCTCCAGCCACATAACAGTTCGGCCGTAATTGAGGCGCCACACCTCCTGTGTATCTCGACTTATCCAGACCCCTAAATATTTAACCTCAGCAGCTTCCCATCGCAAGGGGAATTCCGACGTTACCGGGGGGTACCATCCGTCAACGGGAATATCACCGATTTAGCCCAATTTATAAATACACCCGAAAGTCCGCCAAATCGTATGAACTCCCTCAGCATCGGATCCAGATTCTCTGCGGGGTTCACAACGTAAAGCGTGACATCATCCGCATATAAGGAGATGAGCAAGCTACGAGAGCTGAGTCCAATACCTCGTGCAGTATGGTGTTGCCTGATTCGGGCGGCCAGGGGTTCCATTGCGATTGCAAAAAGCAGCGGGGATAAGGGACACCCCTGTCTAGTGCCGCGAGAGATCCGGAAGGGATCAGAGAGAACCCCATTCACCTGGACACGTGCCGTGGGCAAAGTGTACAGCAGCCTAATTCGGTTCATAAAAGCGGACTAAAGCCCATGCGCCCCAGAATGGAAAAAAGATAGGGCCATTCGAGCGTATCAAACGCCTTAGTGGCGTCTAAAAACACCACTGCGGCTTTTTCATCTGGGTGTAAGTAGTGTAATACCGAAAAAATCGTTCGGAGGTTGTGGGACGTTGATCTCCCCGGAATAAACCCCGATTGATCTGGCAGCGCTATTATGGGTAGGAGAGGCTGCAATCTGTTAGCTATCAGCTTCGCTAGGATTTTGACATCCACATTAATCATAGAAAGTGGACGGTAGGAGTCCAGCTCCTCCTCCGGTTTTCCAGGCTTTAAAAGCGTGAGAATCGTCGCCTCCCTCATGGACTGGGGCAGCACGCCCAACTCCAGCGCTTCCTCATACACCGCTAACAACCTAGGTGCCAAGTCCTCGGCATAGGTTTTATAGAATGATGTAGTTAGGCCATCGGGACCAGGAGCTTTGCCTAGGGGTAGGCCTTTAATAACCCGCGCCACATCTTCTACTGTAAATGGGAGGTCCATATATTCTCGATGGGTGTTGTTAAACCAGACCAGTGCCAGTGAATCAAGGAACGATTGTTGCTCCTCTTCACATGCCCCCCGAGTAGTTGTGTACAGCTGGGAATAAAACGCGGAGAACTCATCAGACACCCCCACGTGGCCTCTAACCATGTTGCCCTGCGGATCACGTATCTCATGAAGAAATGTCGCCGATCTAGATGGTCTAATCATGCCTGCTAATGTGCGCCCCGGCCTGTCCCCCTCCCCGTATCGACGGGCCTCAGCATATTTACCCAAAAAT
The DNA here is from genome assembly GCA_963921515.1 of Calotriton arnoldi. Lineage (NCBI taxonomy): Eukaryota > Metazoa > Chordata > Amphibia > Caudata > Salamandridae > Calotriton > Calotriton arnoldi. The sequence goes on along the minus strand of CAWUFW010017312.1, from coordinate 3,659 downwards.
TTCGTTTCGCGCTGCGCCTCCTCTGCATAATCTAACAGTAAAGATTTCAATTTTTGTGCAGTGAGGGGGTCATTTGTGGAGTAGAAAGTGTCTTCTAGTACCTTAATCTGGGTCTCCAGGGAGGTAAGCGTACCTCGAATGGCCTTCAGCACCCCTGCCTGCCGCGCAATGCATTGACCTCTGATCACCACCTTAAAGGCCTCCCAAAGTGATGCCTCTGTATCCACAGATCCTAGATTGTTAGTAAAGTAGTCAGTAATGTCCCCCCTTATCTCTTCCTTAAAGGCCTCATCCAGCAGGGCATGTGGTGGGAGACGCCAGGTGAATGCACGGGGGAGTGACCCCGGGAGCAGTATTCGCAACAAGCATGGGGCGTGGTCCGACAGTGTGCGCGGTAAGTGCGAGATGTCAGTGGTGCAGGCCGCAACGTCCCTAGAGACCAACCAAAAGTCCAGGCGGGACCACGCACTGTGATGGTCTGATATACATGTACCTTCCCTCACCAAGGGATGCCTAGTACGCCAAATATCTACTAGATCCCCATCTGTAGCTATGGATTGCAAAGCGGCACTGGCAGCCGGGTGTAAAGAGCGAGCCACCCCCCTCCTGTCCATGGCATCATCCAATATGGCATTGAAATCTCCACCCCACAACACGGTGTCATATCCTGTCGCCTTGATTCTGGACCATATATCATGAAAGAATTCGGGAGAATCAATATTCGGACCATAAACTGCTGCGATCACCAGGGAAACCCCTCCCAACAATCCACAGATAATGACAAACCTCCCCTCAGGGTCTCTGTGCACTTCTCGCTCGCGCCAGTCTATCCCCTGCTTAACCAGCACAGCTACGCCTCTAGCATAATTGGAATATATGGAGGAGTACATATGACCCCATCTTCGATGGCGCAGTCTCTGAGATGGTGCAGCGTGTAAATGCGTCTCCTGTAATAAGCAGACGTCAATGTTATGTCTAGATAAATAAGCATGCACAAGTCTGGACTTACGACCATCATTTAACCCTCTAATGTTCCACGTTAGCAAATTTAATGGTTGTGCGTGGGTTTATCTATATGGAACTCTTCAGCGCGGATGAGGGACTCAGTGTGTCTAGTAAGCAAATCGCAAGGTGTGTACAGTGACCAATGTATAGTATCCATACTGGCTTCAAACAAACAAACAATCCCCGCCACCCACCCACCACCCACTCCAACCCCCAATCAGGTTGCAGCATAACCCTCCCTGAAGAGCTAGAACAGAACAATCTCCTGAAAATAAAAGGGAAACTTCCCATGGGGGCGTAGTGGCAACAGCAATCACCCCTGTGTTAACAGGGTGGCTGGGAATACTGCAGCGTACGCTACAAGCCCTCCCCGACATCCCCAGGCAAATCAGCTAACTAAAGGAAATAAAGCATAAAAGCCCACAGTCATGTATATATGAAGTACCACATAGCTCAGTAATGCGTTGAAGAGGCACTCAGAGCGGAAGAGAGCGATGTCAGGAGTCAGTCATTATCACTGAGTTGGCTAGATGTGGATGCCGCTGCCCCACGAGGGTCCCTGCTTTTCTTCCCCCCCACGTGCTTGGCGAATTTCAGGGCAGATTTTGCGTCAGTGAAGTAATGTGCGGTACCATCATACGAAACCTTCAACTTGGCAGGGTATAGCAAGGAGTAGGGAATCTGCGCCTGTAAAAGTAGTCTCTTGGCCTGTAGAAACTCGCGTCTCGCCGCCTGTACAGTTGGGGTAAAATCCGGGTAGAGCGATATGTTGTTACCCTGATAGGACAATTGGCCTTTCTCCCTCGCCATTCTCAATATATTGTCCCGGTCCTGATAGTTCAGCAATTTGGCCAATATCGGTCTTGGCGGCGCCCCCACTGGAGGCTTCTGACCAAAGGATCTATGTGCTCTTTCCACCACGAATACAGGGGACAAATGTGGGTCAAATAGCGCATGCAGGAGGTCCGTCACAAAGGTTTCCATCTTGGTAATGGCGGTGGTCTCCGGAATACCAGTAATACGTAAGTTGTTTCTCCTTGACCGCGCCTCCAAATCATCATTCTTGGCGCGGATGATCCCTAGAAGTTTATCCATGTGCAACAATTTTTCTTTGGTTGTCACCTGAAATTCGTGGAATTCGGTTTGTCGGTTTTCCAGGACGTCTAATCGGGTTTCATGGACAATGACTTGGGCCTTGACCGAGTCCAGCTGCGTAGTCAGGGTATCCAATTTGGAGTCAATATTCCTCAGGCTGGAACGCATCTCCAGCATGAGGGTGCGCAAGTCCTCTCCCTGGTCCTCAGAATGCAACTCCTGTTGCTCCTCCATTTGTGTATCCAGAGGCGTCTCAGTTTGGCGCGTGGAACGTCTATCAAATGTGAGTTTCGGTTGTTTGGCATCCTGTTTGCCCATGTCGAGGCGATCGGGTGGCGTGCAACCTGGTCAGATGAAATCTCTCAGCCCCAGTCGACTCTCCGGGCCTCTCAGCCGCCGACCTCCACCCCACGGCAAGCCCGACTCAAGGCGCACAATGCAGCTTGTCTCAGCGCAGATTTTCCTCAATTCCCCAATGCTGCGGCCCACCTGCGCACATTCACATCCTTTGAGGATTCTTCGTCACCAGTTCTTACCGGGTGAGACAGTGGAGGCAGGCCAGCACAAACCCTCACAGCGCAGGGATCAAGTGGGGAGTTCTTCCAAAGCCTCGGCAGACTCCAGGAGCATCACCACAGGGAAACCCACAGCGAGCGTCAGTTTGCAGTCCGGCCCCGGGGAGCCATTCAATCAGCCAAGGGACCTCGTGTCTCCGTGTTCACTCCAGGAATGTCCAGCTCCCAGTAGCTGGGGGATCAGGTGCTAGATCGATCGCGTAGCCGCCACTCTTGGACCCCAACGCCTCTGCTCTGCAAGGCGCCCCTCAATACACCGTGGCCAGGAGACCCGTCTAGGGCGTACAGTGTCTGATCAAGGGCACATCCTCCTCCGCCTCACTCCTGCCGCAGCAAACACGGGAGGTCCACCGCAATGATGGCCCACTCCCAGCAATATGGGGATCAGTCACAATGTTGTGGTCGCGACTTCCACCGCCGGCGCCACAAAGCACTCCGCAGGGTACGGCAGCAATGAGGGATCGCCGATGGCGCCGGATTTTCCTCTCGCGTGTGCCCTCCTCCACCTCCCCTCCGGCCGCAAATCGTCAAAGATGGCGGCGGGCACACTCCTCTCCTCGACAAAAAGTCAACCACTTGCGCCGATTGGGGCAGACACCACCAATTTCAGTCTCCCTCACATCCTGCGCCGCTCACGTACCCAAACTCGGCTGCGAGGCTAGTCGTCTCAGGGCTTCCGCATTTCCGGGTCTCGGCCTGTATCTTCGCCGCAGCCTCGGGCTCGATTCGTAGGGCGGCTGCTCTCCGTACACACAGCGGGCCGGGATCGCACAGGCGGCAGGCAGCACCTCCGCTACGCACACCTCAGAGCTCGCGCAGAGCACGAATCTCACCTCCGAGCAGTCCGCTGTGGGCAGTCAGTTGGGGACATCGCTCAGGGGCTCGCCACGCCACCGCAGACAAGGATTACGGTAGGATTTACAACCCAGCCGGCGGAGCGCACTCAAAGAGCGGCCATTCCGCTGCTCGGCAAACCACGCCCCC